>JAAAKQ030000001.1:654381-688023 GCA_010016005.3 Zanna intricata | reverse complement strand
GACCTGAGATTGTTCAAGACTACACTTCATTCACATTCATACACATCATCCTCATTCATCATCTGAAGTAATACCTTACGGTAGTTCCGTAAACTAAACAGATAAAAGAAAAGACCTTCATACGAAAGAAATTCGGCAGATAAATTAACTTAATAGTAAATATTAGTTTTAGTAAATACTATTATACTTAGCTTTAACATGAAAAAACTGAGGGTGTAAATAAAATCCATGATTATATTTATTGATTTCTGCTTGACCTTTCAACCGGAGACTAATAAATAAAAATTACTTCAATATCTAACGTACTGAGGTTGAAAGCTCTGTTTTTTTGTTTAGCCTCTGGAACTACCGTAAAGTATTACCTCAGAGGATGAATGAGGATGATATGTATGAATGTGTATGAAGTGTAGTGTTGTACAAGCTCAGGTCGATCACTCTGAGAAGTGTGGTTAATTGAGACCCAACCATCAAAGAACACCGGTATTCTGGATCTAGTATTCAAATCCGTATAAAAATAACTATATCTACTAGGATTTGAACCTTAGAACTCTCGACTTCGAAATCATCTGATTTGCGATGTCGCGTTATCCATTAAACCAGCCCGGTGGGCTAAAGTTGAAAGCTGTAAGAAGATAAAATACCAAATAATTTTTTAGCGTAGGTAGTAATTAAAATTCATTTTACACCCTACCAAAATGTGATCATCCTTGCTAGTTCAAGCCCAAATAGCGTTCAACAGCCAAGCAAGCCTTCACAGTTTTCAGTCACCTATTGCCGTTTTTTTAATTTCATCTCCTGGTCGACATCTTCTGTCTTTAAGGTCTACTCTCTAGCCTAGTCATACGAACTTGTATTCTTCCACTCATTTGATGAAATATTTTTTTTCAGTGCGAAAAAATGTTTGAACTTAGTAATTTAAATTTATGAGGGTTTTCACACCTTTCAGATTAAATAACATTTTTATTATCTTAAATAATACGATTGGTTTGTTTAAATTGTCTATTTCTTATATACTAACATTATTTACGTGTTAACATTATTCATATGGATATCATGACTTAAATTTACTTTTTGTCCCCTATTAGGTAGCGATTGTAAATTCAAACAGACAAACAAAAATAATTTTTTACTATTATTAATAATAAAATTTATTTTTAATCCTGTTATGGATTCGATGAAATTATTCTTTATTTTTTAATGAATTCTTGTAACTGTTTTTTAATTTACGTTTAATTAACTTAGCTTCTACTTTATACAGCAAATATATTAAGTATCAACTGCGCAAATATTCACCAACTGCATAAGTGCCGTTTTACTTAGAAACAACTATAAATTACAATTTGATAGAATTTTATATTGTTATTTTTTATACAGATATTACTGAAAACAATGTTGTTTGAACTTTGTTTAGTAATCTAAATTTACTAATCAAGTTTTTCACATTTAAGACAACGGTTAAACTAATAACCAATAACTATCCAATAATAACTAATAATGGCCCAATTTGTTCTTTTAATCTAATTGTTCTACTATTTCAATAGTTCTTCAAAAATCTTAAATGTATATATATATATATATTTGGTCAATTCATCACATAATTATGAAATTTTTGATTGGAAATATGGAATAGAATTTTTCTATTATGAGTTAATTTTCTTGAAAAAGGTTTTAGAATGTTCAATCATCTGTTAGTTTCCTGTAAATCAACTTCAACTCTTTCTTCAGCCACCAGAACGGTCAGAACATCGACTTTGGGTGTTTCTTATTTTAATCTAGATTAAACGCGTACTTATGAATAGGACGTAGTTTATTTCAATTTTCACATTTTTATATTCTGTCATAACTGGACATTCCATATAGAGAATTAAATCTGCAATCGGTTCGTTCATAAATTGTGTAACGCACCGTTGAGGATTCAATTTGAGAAAACTTTAAATTTTAAACCTTGTAGAACCAAAAGAAGATCTACAATTATTATTATTAATTAATATACCGTAACATTATCTGATCTTGTAGCAGAGATCAGTATAACAATAGTAGGTATATAAAAACGGTCAAACTATTTTGATGTAACAAACATATATTAAATGATTTCTGGAAGTATGCTTACTTTGGGAGACTTAAGAAGTACACAGTGTCCTAATATTGATAGTTTTGGACCCGACTGAATTCTAAAAATTAAAGTAGCTTCCATTCAAGTCAAAAATCATGAAAAAATTAAATTTAATTTGGTTTCAAGTAATTTTTATGTCGTCATACTATTTTATAAAATGGTATTGCTTTATTTTACAACCAAATTTAAAGGATTTAAAGGAGGATTTAAAAATTTTAATTCAATTAAACTTGTATATGTTCCAATGTCTCAATGGAAATAAAAACAATCATGGATTAGATAATATTTAAACCTGGCGACAAAAATCTGTTCCTGAAATATATCGTAGACACAAATTACATAGGGAGGATAGATTTATAAAACGGGTATTTATTTTTTTTAAATATTTTTAAAAACCGGAAGGATTATTAAGAATAAAGGATAAATTATACATTGATCTTCGTTGTATATTTAACGACTGTACTAAATTATATATTGTAAACCGAGTTATAATTGCTGAAAGGTTTCAGGTTACTACTAGCTTAAATTAAACTTTATATAATTAAAATAGTAGATAGTTGTTACGCACCAGAATCTTTTATAACGTTACTCATAGTTGTAATTATGTAAGACTCTTTGAAGCACTTGGTATCGATATTGTTCAGTAAATTAACAAGGAGGAAGCGCGAGGTAAGAAGTAAATTGATAAGATATAGTAACTTCTATCATTTTTCTAATAATACAAACCATATTTAAACTGCCGACAAGAAAATAATTTTTTTTTTAGCAGAAACGAAATTAAGTACACTTGAAAATTTATTGGATTAAAGGTTTTAGATTTTTAGTATGCAAAATGTGTTTGAAATTTAAGATTAAAAGGTTTGTCTTAAAAAAAAAAAATTGTGAATAAAGTAATTTAACATAAATTTAAAGTAAAAACACTCATGATAGTATAAATTACTGATGGATGAGCTATAGTATGCTGTGCATTTAACAAAAGGAACAATAAAACAGACAGGAACATAGAAGAAAATATTTAGAAATGTGAAAAATAACCACTAAACCACGAAAAAAGTTATATTTTTTAGTATTCTTAACTGTTGTAACAAAACGAGGAAACAATGAATTAAATCCGTATATTTTCACTTACGTCTTTCCAAGATCTTATTTGTTTAATTTTACCTTGAAAGATATTAACAATTTACCCAAAAGCAAACCAAGTCCCCTGAAATCCAAAAAACGTTTTCTCTATAAGTGATAATTTCACTTTATTTTACAGGATCTGCCTCTGTACGTAACATCATTACTCTCGCAGAAAGTAACTCTTACTAGTACATCAGGTGATTTATATGCATCAAAGTAATAGGAAAGATAGGGATGAACAAAGAAAAAACCAAAAATATTGATACACACTTCGTTGAGAAAAAAATGTTCTGTATATATATATATTACCTCTATTTATTAGAAGGTAAAAATGTAAAATGTAAATATTCCTGTTTCTATGAGGGAATTTCCAAAGAATGATTCTGATGTCTTTTGAAACTGTGAATGAAGTGCAGGTAATGAGATCTAATTATTTTGTCAGTTGTTTATTCATGTCAGTTCAAAAGTTTTTCAGTTATTCATTTTGTCAATTGAAATGCGTGCTATAAGCATCCATTTCAGTGTAGAATAGTAGTAAGTTATAGTAGTGTAGAATAGTGTAGTTAGGTTTTTTGTTGAACCTGCCTCCGTGGCGCTAGTGGTAGTGTCTCGGCCTTTCATCCGGAGGTCCCGGGTTCGAATCCCAGTCAGAAATGGGATTTTCACATTTCATTCATCTTCATCCTCTGATGTAATACTTTGTGGTTTCGGAACCAATCAACCCACCGGGCTGGTCTAGTGGTTAGCGTTACATTGAAAATCAGCTGATTTCGAAGTCAAGAGTCTAAGGTTTAAATCCTAGTAAAGCTAGTTATTTTTACACGGATTTGAATACTAGATTGTGGATACCGGTGTTCTATGGTGGTTGGGTTCCAATTAACCATACTTCTCAGGAGTAGTCGATCTGAAATTGTACAAGACTTCACTTCATTCACATTCATACTTATCATCCTCATTTATCCTCTGAAGTAATACCTTACTGTAGTTCCGGAGCCTAAACAGCAAAAGAGAGAGATGAACCAATCGGCTGATCTGATAACGTGGTATTTAGTTTAGTAGATTAAATAGTTCAATTCTGCCTGGATGCTGGTCCGGTCATTTGTCTTATATCGTGTGTTGTTTTTTTTAGTTATTGCTGTAATATGTTGATGGCTCCTTGTCCAGTTATATTAATGGAGAGATTGATTATATCAAAAGATACAAATTTAGAGGTATACAGTGTTTATGTTTGTATAATATTGCCGATGAAATATTTTGAATTCTTTATGAATGATATTTTTTAATTTTAATGTATGTCCTAATTATTTAGACAAAGTAAAAAAAAAATAATTTTAACTTCATTTTTTGATCAGTTAGTTTGTTTTAATTCATGTATTAATATAATTTTTCACCTAAACGAAGGAAACGTAAAATCGAACACATTCCGAAAATATTTATCAAGAAAGGAGGTAGGATATCCTTAATTAATGACATTAGCTCTCAATTGTATCAGTCACCAGTTTGTTATACCTGAAGTCAACTTAACATTAAAATCAGGTTATTTTCTGTTGATTGATGAATGTGACTAGACGTGATGAGATAATTTTAAATACACACAAAGTAAGTGAAATCTTGCTTTGAAAAAGAGAATTTTATCTAGAAAGTTCGTCGTTTGTTTGATTTTTTAAAAATAAATAATTTTTTTAAATTTTTATCTTCTTCCCCACTTCATTTCCAAACTTTTCACATCCTTGAATACACATGTAGATTGTTGATTAATTTTCTACTCTATAAATAATGCAGCATGCATTATTTAGATTGTTTATTTTGATTTCAATGCAAACTATCTTGTTCAGCTAGAAGAATTAGGAGAGTTGAAATTCTGTACGAGAATTTTGACCCTTCCTATGTTAACAGATTTTTACCACAGTTTAACACAATATTAAATTTTTACTACCCACAGGTTACAAGGGACAATTTGTAAATCTCCCTTTTTCTTGAAACTAAGATGTTTTGAAAAAATTACAGCATAAAATATTCAGAAAAAGAATGAGCACGTACAATTCCAGAGTTGGATTTTATCCTTTAACATTTTCGTATCCTTTATGGATAAGGATGAATTAAATGATCCTAAACAGGGAATTATTTACATGCCTATATTATTATTATTTTTATTATTACATTCATACAGGCAAAAAAAGTTCGCATCCGATATCTTCAGATTAGAATATATTAACAGCATTTTAATTAATCGTATTAAATTGCTATTTGTTTTTGTGCAAATTAATGACAATTTTTTCGGATAATATTTTAGGTAATTAAATAATAAAATAAAAAATATAACTTGAAAATTGATTTAGAACATTAACAATGAGCATAGATATTACACCAAACATTTGCTTTTAAACAGTCCTATCAGACTGTCTTTTTATTGAAGAGAAATTCTTATCTCAGTAATGAGATACGAAAATCAGACTTTTACCGAAAATATTTATCAAGAGCGAAGGTATTATAGCCTTAATTACTGACATTAACTTTCAGTTACATCAGCCATCTATTTGATGTTTTGCAAAATCTGCTATTTATGAAAAACAAATAAATCTGTGTTTTTACTTTTTTATAAATACAGATGGCAGTCATCACAATCTTTTCATCAGTATTATTTCCGTAAAAATTGTTTAATTAGTCTATGTTTTATAGGTAAATTCTAAAGCGCATTAATTTAGGACAAAATGACAATCAAATCTATTTCGAACGACAACGTTAAGGTGGAAATCATTTTAATGAAGAATTTTACTTGTATTTGTATCTGAAACAGGACAAAGGACAGAATTAATTTCAACCCAGTTTTCGGTTAATTACTACGAAAAGAAGCCCTGTTTATTAATAGATATTCATTACTTCTCCTTCTTTTAGGAATAATAATTTTTTTTGTTGGTGATGGGGTTTGAGAATTTGAAAGGCAGCTATTTTATAGAAGTTTCTGTGTAATAACCCACCGGGTTGGTCTAGTCTTGCGATGAACTCGTCAGCGTACATCAGCTGATTTCGAAGTCGAGAGTTTTAAGATTCAAATCCTAGTAAAGATAGTTATTTTTATACGAATTTGAATACTATATAATACATACCGTTGTTCTTTGGTGGCTGGGTTTCAATTAATCACACATCTCAGGAACGGTCGACCTGAGACTATACTAGACTACACTTCATTCCCATTAATACAAATTATCCTCATTCATTCTGTGAAGTAATAACTTAGGTCGTTCTGGAGGTTAAACTGAAAAAAAAAATTCTGTCCAAGGTTGAATTAGGAAATCATTTTAATTGTGGTAAAGCACTTTAATTAGGTTGGGCTGACTGATTAACGACTGATATGCCATAAATCACAAAACTTTTCCAATGAAATACATCCTTGAGTTTTTCATTCGATGAAATATGACGGTTTAATCTTGAATAAACATTAGGAAGATAAAATAATCTTCTATCGCGATTCCCGAGTTACCCGAGCTACTCGAAAAGCCTATGGATTTATGAGAAGGAAGCATGAATTATAACTAGAAATTCTAGAAGAAAGAAAACCCTGAAGATTTCATTTTGATGGGTAGTAAATCACGTAACGAAAAAGCCTGAATAGGGATAGTAATATGTTAAAAACACGATAAGTGAATCGTTTCAATAGTCCATTTAAGATAATTTTTCTAATTGATTCAAAACCAAACCTAATAACATCGGATGATAAATAAAAAATTGTGTTTAAAGAAATAGATATGTGTAAAACTATATACTTTGTGATAAAGTGTAATAAAAATATAAAAGGTAATCACGGGGAAAAAGAGTGAAAAGCATACGATTGAACATAAGCTATATCAAAGGAACACAAGGTGATGTTTGGTTTTCGGGATTTAATACGAAGTAATTAAATATTATTAGTCAATAATATTATTAGTTATGTATTATATAATTATATATTATATAATTATGTATTATTAGTTATGTATTATTATAATAATATTATTAGTTATGGAAATAATATAATAAGAAATTATAGAATGACATTAGAGTAGATTCCATTGTCAAGTCAAAGATTAAAAACTACCACTGGTATTCAAGTAGAAAAACTCACAACAATAAAGATTTTATGAATGAAGAAGTTGGCAAACGTAGCTTTTAATCAGAAAAGAAATCAGAAGAATACTATGATGTTTATAGTAAATCAGTAATTATTTTAATTAACTGGAAAAGTAGAAGTAGTATAATAAAATATTAACTATACTATGTTGTTATTATACTAAATTGTGATGTTTATAGTAAATCAATAATTATTTTAATTAAATGGAAAAGTAGAAGCAGTATAATAAAATAGTTTTTTTTTAAATTGTTTAAATTTTTAAAGACTTTGTTGTAAATAAAAGTTTTTATTCTAGATCGTGAAAAAAATATTATCATGGAAGTATTAACAAATGATCTACAAAAAAATGTAGTAAATTAATTCAGTCATGAGATGATTCAAAATTTTTTTTTTGGCTGAGACAAAAAAAGAAAAATAATTAATTTTTAACATGTCTGATGACTAATTAAAAATGTAAATAGTAAAATTATATTGCCGACTTTTTTAAGATAGTAAGATAAAAAAAAATTACAGGCTTCGTCTAAATAAAAAATATTCTTCTAAATAATAATAATAAATACTACTATTATTATAATCCAAAGGTATTAATAAATTTAATTTTAAATCTACAATAAAGGATGATACTAGTGTCATCTAATTTATTTCAATAGTGATATGTATCAGTTATATATCAAATATCAATAGTGATATATATCAGTTTCTTAGTGAAAAAAAGCTCCAAATTTATTACTAAATTTTAACCGAGGTTCTACTTCTTTGAGCCGGCTTCCGTAGCCGAGTGGTAGCGTCTCGGCTTTTCATCCGGAGGTCCCGGGTTTGAATCCCGGTCAGGCATGGCATTTTTCACTCACGCTACAATTCTTTCATCTCATCCTCTGAAGATATAACCTAACGGTGATTCCGGAGGTGAAACAAAAAAAAATCTACTTCTTTGATAAAGTAAAAAATGATGGAGAAAGACTGAAGAGAAAGTATGTATCTAAAAAAGATAAGATATGATAGAGAATAAAAGAATATTCCAGAAATAACATGAATACGGAAGTAAGTTAAATCAAAGAAACAAAATTATACTAGTGTAGCTGCAGTAATAAAAATGCGTGACAATATTCGCTATCTATTGATGTAGAGCGAATGATATACGCACCGGTAAAATAAATGTTATAATGAGTAACATGAAATTTTCTTTGTGGTTTAGTCGAATAGGAGTAAATTTTGACATAAATTAGGTAGGCAAAGTTTTTTAAAATAGAATAAGAGTACACAAATATCATAATTGAAAAAAAAAAAAGAATAAACTTCGATAATCAGCGGAACCAATCTTTTCACAGGATGACTTCTCACACTAAGATTAATGGAAAAATTTGTTGTTTCAAACCTTTGTAAATGACACTAGAAAGCCACTGCGTCATGCATCAAGAGATATAATGATGTTATTAATTTTATTTAACTACTGTTTGTTTAGTTTAATCTCATTAAAAAAAATTAAAACCCAGAAAAAAAAAACGAAAAACAACGCGTATATATAATACATTAAAAATGAAAAAAAAAATTATATAATATACTTGATTAACTAATTAATGATTTATAAAAACGTTAAAATAAATTTTAAAAGTATTCAAATTTAAAGTAAATAAAAAACAATGACAAACTCTAATTAATTTAAGATTTTTTAAAAAATATTAAGTTTTATTTTTTTGTTGTTTTATAATGAATTATTCGTCTTATTTTCTTTATTAATTATTCTTAAGCATTCCAGGCATATTAAAAAACAGTCCTGAATGCATGTTGCATAACAATTATTTTATGGTTTTTACGCAGACTAAATTATAACATCAGGCAAAAACGTACAAGAAGTGGGTACAGTATAAACTATTATAATGCAATAATTTCACACTTGTGAAATGATCCTTTCCGTTCTTTTTTACGTTTTGTTTCGAATTTTCCCTGTTTATATTCTTTTGCCCTGAAGTAGTAAATTTATCAATTGTCATTCCATTGTGTATTTTTAAATCTTACCCAAAACAATATTTGTTCGTTGAATTCCGCATTTGGGTCTGGTACGGATGTTGTCAACTGGAGTTTATGCTATTCGAAATTACCCTGATCCCGTCGCAATGGTGTCAGTAAAAATTACATTATATTAATGTAAAATTAATTAAATTTTTATAGTTCTTGTTGCTGTTTATATTTTATTTTTTTTTTTTAGAATTATAATAATTTACAGCTTTTTTATCGTGGGAATTTTAGAAACGGTTGATTTTTGTATGCTAAATATCTGACTCATCTTTATTGTTGATGTCAATAACTAAACGGCATTACAGCACCTATGGTTCACGAAACCCTAATACACATATAATTTACTTTCATGTGTTAAAAAAATGAATTTTTCGTGAAATAAAGAATATGCAAAACGTTTTAATTTTAGAAAAACTGACTATGAAGGACCCCTCTAGACTACAGTCGTTTTTAAATTACAGGCATCAATTTGCCTATAAAAATAGTATTTAAAAATAATTTTATTTATATAGCATCGAAATATAGTTTCAAATGACACGATTTTTAAATTTAGAGTAGCAATACAATTTTTTTCGAAACTAAATAATTTATTACTTTTAACTACTTTTTACGGATTCTACTGTCATATCCATTATTGTTATATATGTTACGGTAAAACCCCGAATACCGGTAAATCGTAAGTTTTACCGGTAAATTCTAACATTTACCAAGCCACTTGGTAAAAGTCCGAAAAAATATTTAAAACACATTTATTTATTTGGTAAAATAGTTTTGGTTGGTAAATGTCAACAATGACCAAAACTATTTTAACAAATAGTTATTAGACTGTTAAATAGACTGTTGGTAAAAGTTGACAATTCTCTAATGAAATCAATCAAAAGTATTAATTTAAAAATGCTCTTCCCAATTTCGGAATTTCAGTGCACTGCGAGTGAAAAATGATGCAGGTTTTTTTCAAAAGATTACAAAAAACTTTATTTTGCTATAAAATACTAAGACATTTCAAAACCTTTACAAGTAATTAATTCATATACACTAATATTCAGGAATGAATAATTTTCAGCAAACTTCTACAATGTTATTATATAATGAATCCGTTATTATAATTTAATGAATCCTTTCGAGACTACAAATTACCATTAAGAATAATCGATTTACTTTTTTGTGTAAAAATTATTCTTAATAATATTAAATAAAATTCAATCACATTTACTTAGCAGCATGTTTTATTGATTATGGTGTTTTGTAAAAGTAAAGACGAATTTTACGATAAACAGAAAACTGGACGGCTATATTTTAAAAAACAGAATTTTTAGTTATATTTTTTAGGTTTTTTTATATCTTTCCTTAAGTTATAGAATTGTTTGAACGAACAAAATTACTGTATTTAATGAAAAACGTTCAGTTGGGATTCAAAACTTTTTTCCTGCAGCAAAAATTGAAAATAAATTGGGTTAAAAAACAATCCGGGTGTTAGACCCAGACTATGTATTTAAGAGTTAACGATTAATTGATTAATCTCACGTTTGAAAATGATTAATTTTAATGCAATTTTTGAACTGAAATCCCGAAATTGAGAAGAGAATTTTTAAATTCATGCTCTTTCGTATTTAGAAGTGATTTCGTTACAGAATTGTAAACTTTTACCAACAGAGTATGGTAATTGTCAAAAATGACCAAAACGATTTGGTAAAAGTCCGTATTAAATATGTTTTCAAGATTTTTTCGGACTTTTACCAAGTGACTTGGTAAATTTTAGAATTTACCGGTAAAACTTATGATTTACCGGTATTCGGGGTTTTACCGTAACTTATATACTCTTACTTACATTACTTGTTATTTAACAAGAAATATGTACCTATAAAGCAACTTTTCTTGACTGATTCATTCATCAACCCTCAACAAAAACTATTGAAGTTAAATTAATGAAAATTTGTATTCCCGTTCTACGGTGTAGGTGCACACTGAGAAAGTATATTTTTGAAATACCAAGTTTAAATGGTTAAAATGGAGTAACAATGAAGCTTACTACTTTTTTTTAATTTCTCGGAAATAAATGAAGGTATCAACTTGATTTTTGATTTGAACAATATTCATGTGAATATCTAAATATTAATTTTCTATATTTCTTGAAATTCGACTTTGATAGGAGTGAAATAAGGAAAAAATTTGAACAATGTTTGCAAATTTTCCTAATTTCCGATTATATTAATCGAGATATTCACATGATTGTGGCTTGCAAATACTTTTTGGATAAATATATAAAAACAATTTTCGTCTTTTTGTTATTTAATTTCGCAATTAAAGGTGTGTGACGGTGTACGATGCAGCGGTTCACTCAACACAACCTCTGTTACTATATCTGCGATCAGCGAGAAACGAAGTATGGTCACTTCTTAGTAATGTTTACTGGGTAATTATAAAACCGAGAAAAATACAATTTTACCAATACTAAGTACTAGTAACCAGTAATAAATAATACAGTATTTTTAAAATGGAAGCCGACTGTTTACAAACCAACATTCTTAGATGACTCAAAGATTCAGATCTTGTACTGACCAAACTGTTGTTCTGAAGAAATTACAATATACTGGCAGTTTTTATAAATTATATAGGCTTTTTATTTTTATTTATTATTATTATTCTCACAAGCATGAATTTAGTGATCAAAGGGAGGTCCAAGGGCAGAACCATCTTGCTAGACAGAAAAGGCGAGTAAAGCAAACCTTGATCAGCTAAATATCCCCTGAATCAACTCAAGTATTCATGTAGCGTGGACGAGGATTTTTAAAGAGATATTTTAATGATGTCAACGAATAAAATTTAGAAGAGAGAACAAATTTATTTTCGTTCAACAAAATTAGATTTTATCGATATATTATGTAAAAGAATAATTTATTTTTATATATTTTAATTTTTCTAATACCAAGAAGAAATTATAACGATCAGAAATCTAGGATTTTAATAGATGCCGTAGGATCATAAAATTAAACGGCATTTGATTTACCTTCAATAAAAACGTTTTAGAAGATAAGTCTAAGTTAAATAAATATATTTATAAACAACCGTTCTACACTTCCAGGATGTAAGATAATGACTTATATTCTGGAACTAATTAATACTCATTTATTGAATATTAATAAATTTTCTGGAACTCGTTAGAATAATAGCGTCAACAATTTTAAACAAAGAAAAGTATTTTCGAAGGACAGATGTTTAAAAAAATAAGCTCTAAGGAAATATCTTGATGCTTATACAATTAAGTCAGGAATAACAAAATTGTTTATATTCAATTTAATGCAAGATTGGGATAGTTAAAAATAGGCTAACAATGAATTTTTGCTAATCACTGTGAGATAGTGCTCATTAAAAATTTTCAAAATTTTCAAATTTATGTAGGCTTTTAGTATAACTTTTTTCGCCAAAATTTACCCAAAAGTTACACTTAATATAACCTTTATACAATTTAAGAACTTGAAACTGGAATAGAAAGTGGCGTATTGAAATTTCCAATCTGTTAGAAACAAGCTGTTTTGTTTCTAACAAAACAAACAGAACAGATTGTGCTTATTCTGTTTGTTCTTTCACAGTTTTTTTTTTTTTTTTAAAGATACACGCTTTCTATAATTCTATAACATAGAGTTATTTTCTAAAAGGTTATGATGCATGATGTCATGTGCATTTGTACTTGACTTGCATTTTTTAGCATGAAATGTTTTATATTAACTCTTTGTAAAGTCATTCTACCCATAGGACAATAATTGAGTGCTAGGAAATAATTGAATCTTTTGTTATAATAATATAAACTGTATGTTTATGAGATATTTAATAAGGTCTCATATAAAATAAATAATAGATAAATATATTAATCATTGAAAATCATTATTTATCTAATGCTAAAATAGTTCTTGGATTTAGTGTCAGTTTCAGCACGCAGTATCTCCTTTACCAACCGCTGGATTAGAGCCTCTTTCCTTTTTTTTTCTTATTTGACATATTTCCTCCGCTAAATATTTCTTAACACCCAATTTTATTGACTACGAGATGATTAAGCGGTAACAGATTGCTGATTGCTAACAGAAAGCTTGACTTATCTATTGTAGCATTTTTGTTTTGGAGTTCCTTAGGTAGCTGCATCCTTGTTTGCATAATAAGTGTATCCATGGATGTCATCTGCCTGGATCTCAGGCTAGTATTTCTCGATCTGACTCCAAAAATTAAGGTGGAGAAAGTATATTGAGGTGTTTTTAGCGTCAATATATAACTGGTTCCGCCGGTCCTCAATCGACCTTCTACAACAGAAGGCTGACCCTAATCTGCATCATTCCTTCACAATCGACAAGATATGAGATTTACCCCGAAAATTTTATTTAACTATTAAACGAGAAGCACCTGCATTTGTAAGCAGCAAATGAAAATTTACAATAATTTTAAAATCTTCTAAAATATTTTTCTTCAAAATTGTCTTCGTTTGTTTAATTACTTGTATTTTTTTCTAGTAATATGTAAAAACAGTAAAAAATAAGTAGGTTTTCTGATATTTGTTAATACTTTGGAAACGTTTCCGTAATTTTGGAGCAATCCTTATATTGACAGAATAACAATTACATTAACTTTTTTTTTTTAATTTATTATCCCTCTCGCTTTACAGCTTATTTTTGCCAAGCGGTTTCAATGCCAAAATTCAGGGAAAATGTTTGGTGTAATGTTATAAATTTGTGAAGTAAAGTTTTATATTTTGTATTATTTTAACCTCTCTTTTTACCTTAAATGAAATCATAAGGAAACGATTTATTGTGGTAGAATCATCCTGTAATACTTTACAACGTAACAACGAAATATTTCGCTTATTTACATAACTGTTCTATTTTACTCTAGGAGGAAAACTACTCTCCGAGGATGAAACCTGTTTTTACCAAAAGAGACAAAATGGATGGCGCCTAATTTTTCCGGAAGTTTTTTCTACAGGCGCTAGCTGATTTAAGCGATAAGTAAAACTATTAATTACTAAACTTTGTTGGTAACTGTTGTTGTTCAGATGTTCAATAGAAATTTCTGCTTTACTTTTATTCATCATTATATTTTTGTAGTTTTATGTTAAATTGCTTTATCTTAGTATTTATCTATATTTTATGTACATACTCATAATAAAACAATCTATTTTTAAAAAAGTTGTTTTAAGCTGCGGAGTTGCCTATTTATATTTTTTTAATTTTATATATCTATATAAAATGTATAATGATGTAAACACACACACACACACACACACACACACACACACGCACACACACACACACACACACACACACAACACTTAAAATTAATATTCGTAAACAGTTCAATATTTATACTAGCTAAAATAATAAATAAATCAAGTTTTTAAACTAATTGTAATTTACAAACCTAGCTAGATTTATTAAATTATAAAATTTGTATTTTTTTTAAGACTTTGAATAATGTACGAGTAACATTATTTATTACTCAAATTTGAACGATCTCAACTCAGAAAATTAACTGGGTCTTGCAAATTTCTGATATGTATATATAAAAGTTGTGTACATTTTTTAACTAAAAAAAAAAATAACGAGATTATCAGTTAATTGTGTGCAGTAATTCTTATTTATTTTAAATACATTTGTTTGTATTTCTTTCTTTTGGCTTTTATGCTTTCACCATGGTAGAATTAATTAATTAAATTCTATTAAATTTTTTTTTTGGAATTATAAAAGGTTATTTTAAAAAGTAAATGAAAAGGTATTCAATTTAAAATCGAATTTTCTATTCATTGTAGCTATATACATGATGATGAACACTTGAAGCTTACTATAATAATCGATCTTAATTACAAACACATTAAATTATACATAATAGAAAACAATAAATACATTAATTTCATTTTATTTTTATTTTTTTTACATCATTATATTTAAATATACACTTTAGCGAACCTTTTCTCGGCTTTCACATTTATGTTATAAACACTGTAAGATTATTTTTAGTATTACGCTTGTATTTTTAATATGCTTCAATTTTTATGTCGGCATATTGATATGGTAACTTTTTCTTTATATTACATTAAAAAGTCTCAGGTATTTAAATAATATTAAAAAATTTATTTTCACAAGATTAAATGGTAAAAACACGAATGATAATTTTAATTTCTACCAGCACCAGTTAACGTAACATGATAATGAAAATTGATGTATATTTTTTCAATTTTTTAAAAACTTTGAAAATGATGGTTTCCATTCATAATATTCTTAGATTTTATAAGATAAAATAAATTTTATGAATATTTTTTAAAATAAAAATTCTGTACCGATCATTCTATAATAGATCCTCAAATTGAATAATCTTCAGAATAATAATTTCAATCAAAAAAGTTAATCTATTAATTATTATTTAAAAGAAAATCACTATGATATGTAAGGCTCTTAAATTATATGTTTCAGTAAGTGCAAATATTGCTTCATTCGCAAACTTTAAATATTAAAAGATAAATCAACCCAGCGGTTGAAGTAAGTTTTAAAAGATAAATTTATATTTCCTTTTACATACACAATTAATGCCATAATTTAGTTAACGATCTAATATAACTTATTTCAAAAGTTATAAATTAACAGAAAATTTTACTTCTCTTCAAAAAATGCCAGCTTGCTAAAACAATTACGCTCGTAAAAATACGAGTATGAAAGACAAATAAGCAAAGTACAACCCTTTCACAAATTGTCTTCGTTAATATAGTTTTTCAATTCGTAAATGGAGAAACTGTATATATTACATTTTTTCCTACAAAAAGAGAATAAGAATTTGTTGGTTTACACTATATTTAACAAAATATTTTATTTCTATGATTCTTTTATATATAGCATCATAGTTGAGCATTAATCTGAGATTAAATCAGCGTAACCATTTTACTGCCAGTATCTGTAATAAACGGATTTAAGATTTCAGTTATATGGTTGAATATTACCCGCATTTCAATGGAATTTACATATTAATGGACAACAGCGTATTATACCTGGCTCAATAAAGAAGACAACGGTAACTACTTTGTTCCTCGATCTTCTCTGTAAACTATGCTTACAATAAATATCAATTGGAAAATTGAGCTTGTTACAGGAAATTCAATGAAAGACAATACCTAAACAAAATTTTCTGAAAGAGAGGACAAGAATTATTTTAAAAATTCAGATTATCCTGTTAAGTTTAGACAAAGATAATATATTTTGTGAAAAGTAATAGTTTTGTGGTATTTCTATTCAAAATTTCCTTATTTCAGTTAAAAGATGACTGAAAAAATACCAGCCTGTGTAAGATTAAAATGTAATATATACTATATTAAACGACAAGAGACAATTTAAAATATCTCTGATTATCTTCTTACCTATTAGTTAGATAATTCTCAAACATCTTAAATTACAACTCATTTTTGACGGATCAACATTTCCCATTTTTACAGTTTTAGAAACTGTAAAATTTTAATTCTGTTGCAAACACAATCACTTATGTTTTTAAATTTTACTTAATAAATTACTTAAATAAATTTACAAATTTACTGAGAAATTAACAATACATATCCGTATATATTGTATTTATACGAGATATAAATACAAAGGCAACGTTTCTTTAAATATTGCACTAGATAGCTAGTTTTATACAGTGATTCTTAAATATAAAAAAAATCTTCAGCTAAAGACTTACACGCTGTTAAGAGTGTCAAACGTATCCTTTCATTAAAAGGTCTACTGCCAATAAGCAAGTAATAGTGGCATCAATAAAGCACAAAAATTAATAACACATGTATATGAATGAAAAATAATTTAAAATGAAAGATCATTATTAACCACCGTGTAATATCATATGTAGAAGATTCGTTAAAAAAATTATATAAACAAAACCATTTTTATCTTTTGAACGCCGGACATAGCCCAATTTGGGTTACTCTAATAAAATTTAAAACATATCTTTGAAATAAAATTATAAATGGAAAGATATTAATAATAATTACTATTAATTATTCAATGATCATTTTTAATAGCAATTTTTAAGTTCTCTTTTAGGTTATTTCTCATTCAGCATTTCGTTATTAAATATTTTACAGCCCTTCTTTTTAAAAAATCCATTAAAGGAATCTTTTGTTGTTTGCAACAGAAAACGATTTTCTACAAGCATTTTTATATTAAACTAATTTTATATTTTTCAATTTAAAATTAAAAAAAAATATAGTACGCTGCAACCATACGAAGTGGGTTGATTGATGATCAACCAGCTAAAGTTGATACATTTGTATGGTTAACCAATTTTAAAACTAAATTAAAGAAGTTTTTCAAATATAAATTATATTTTAAATATTATTATCATTAATATATTGAAAATATATATTCTTGTACTTTAATAACTATCCATAAAATTTAAGAATTTTGTTTAGTTAGTAAGTTTAAAAATAAGTAAAATATTATCTTCTCAATAAATGATAAAAATAGGATTTTTGTAAGTTTTTTTTTAAGTTGACAAATATTTTTATTAATAAAGTACATATTATATTAATAACAAATTCTTTTAATCGTTATTTTTTCCCGTTGTTATTAAAACACTAAAAATTATGATTGAAAAATTTTACTACATTGTTTAAAAAAAAAAAAAATTACTCATAGATCATTAATTAGTTTTCTTTTATGTTATAGATGTCGTTATATATTAAGTCCATTGAAAAATAGAACATTTGTACTGGAATTATTACATTTTTTTAATGTATTTGAAAAGTAAATTATCTTTTATATCCTTAGCGCTTTAAGCAACTTAATTAGAAATAGGCTACTGATAGACAAGAATTTTGAAAATGAATACCAACGATGTAAATTTGGATATAAAATTTGGAATGGATTTCGTATTAGGGAAGTCTAAACTATTTTTTGTTTTTGTTTTTTTTTCGAGTAACTTTTTTTAGATACAAGAAAGACAAAATTATGTTGTTTTTTTTTTGTTTTTATTTGTTTATATACGATAAAAACATCTTTCAGTCGATGCTAATGATCACTTATTCTTAACTTTAAATCAACAGTCACTGATGTCACTTCGAATGTATTAATTTTCCATTAGTTTATCACATATCACTTACAATATCACTTTAAAGTGAAGAATTGTCATCGGAACGTAAGAAATGTGTAAATTCATTTTACTTGCTGATGTTCATAAAAATGAACTAGTTTATATTAGAGCTTCACGAAGAGTGCGGTAAGTGGTGGAAATACGGGTACGTCTGGACGGGAGGATAGTGAGGAGTGTACGCGAGAGGATGAAAGAAAGGAGGAGCAGTTGCGGGACCAGGAGGAGGAACTGTGGGACTATTGACATCCATTCCAGGGTTTTGTTTTTTCCATTTTGTTCGGCGGTTCTGGAACCAAATTTTTACTTGCGTCTCCGTTAAAGAAAGACTGAGCGCCAAGTTTAGTCTCTCACAAACAGAAAGATACCTCGTTGTTTTGAATTTGTTTTCTAAAGCGACGAGTTGTTCGTAAGTAAAAGCGGTTCGCGCTCTTCTAGGTTTACCGCCACTGTTAGCCGATAAACCCGATTTGTTTCCCGATTTTTTTCCACTACCGCCACCAATAGCTCTCTTGTCGCGATCTTCACTGGTATCACTAACGGCTCCTTCTCCAGACATGCTGACTTCATCTTCTTCAAGTGGGCTTGATTCCCCGTAATGCTGAAGCCCTAAAAAGAAACGTTTCATAGAATTAGAAATTATGTATTAGCAAAAACTTACAAATGACTTTAAAATTAACATTTTTCTTATTTAACTCATGTTATACTTATTACAAGAAACAAGATTTTATCAATTAAAAATACAAGTCATTATTGATATATGGTCATTTTGCATACATTATAAAAATCTTACAGTTAACCACGCAAATATTTTAAAATCATAATAAAAATTAAGGGTACAAAAAAACATATAAAAAAAGTCACTAATATCTGAAAATATGCTAATCTAGAGAACATATTATTTTTTTAAAAACATCTAGATGATTATAAAATCATAAAACCGCCATATGATCGTTAAGTGTGTTTTTAAAACAAATAAATAACGGTTTTTTTACAAATATATTACGGTTTTTTTTTAATAATGAACTAAAATATTTTTTTTTAGTTAAAAAAATAATTATTAATTAGCTACTCAAGTTATTCTTCATATAATAATAAACTAAAATTATTAATTTTGCCTTTTTTTTTAAATTAATGATTTTAGTTTATTATTATATGAAGAATAACTTGAGTAGGTAATTATTGCGCTGGTATTTAAAGGTCTTTTGCTGTTTGATCTTCAGGGTTACAACTGATTCCGTCAATCACATCAGGTTTCACTAGGCAAACATTTAAATGGGTAACGCTTAATTTTAAAAATGTATTATATTTTAATTAGAATATTTTATATTTATATAAAATTAAAACCTCTGTAGAAAGTACGTAGTTATAGTTAATTACATAAGTAAAATTACGAAAAATAATGCAACAAAATAAGTAAGTTTACCTACCCACTTCTTTTGTTCAAAAAAAAATTTCGAAATCAAGCCAGTTTTTTAGTTAATATAGTTTATCTCAAACGGGATCTTTATGACCTACTTGGAAAAAAAACCAATATAATGCGGTCTATATGACTACACAGAATTTTAAAGGATTATCTTGTTCAAAGATTTACTGTGTAATAATAATAATAATAATAATGAAAGAATAATTTAATATAAATTAAGCCTGCAAAACAAAAACAGAGTTTTATGACAATAATTACTCGGAAAAAGTTAGTACACAAAATACTGTGTAAGGATGTCGCAGAAAAAAACAAATAACAAATTTTTAACGTATGATTAATAAAAAATAATTTGATATTTTTGTTAAAAAATACCAGAAAGATTGACAAACAAAATACTAATTTAATCTGTTCAACTTTTAAATGGCAACCGGTTTTATAAACTATGATTATTGACTTTATAAGAAAATTATCAGTATAATACTGTTTTAACCAAACTCTTACAGGATTCTAAAAACTTAAAGAAAAACAAATCTATATTGATTATGAGATTATTTGTTAAAAAATTATAAATTTTCTAAGTTTTGAAAGGGTTCTGTACCGTTTTCAAAGTTTCTTTTGTAATTAATCACCAATAAGAGTAAAAAATTTTTTAAATCCAAATAGACTATAAAGATTTCTGGGTGAATTCGTTGCAGTATTCCTACTCCTTAACTTTTTGTCATACGTTTATCGTGTTTTTCATAAAAGGTTACAGTTAAATTAACACGAACTGTGAAGTTTTAAGACAAATTAAATTAGACGTAGGCAGGTAAAGGCAATAGCAAAAGCAGGTATGGCTGGTGAAGTAGCAGTAGACTGCGGGGAGTAGTGAGGGGAGATTGCGTCGGTAGATGTTAATCCGTTGTAAGCAGTTGGCAACCAGCGATAAGTCCTCAGTTAATTACCCCTTCCCTTCTTCCTCGCCTTAATTAAACCTAATTAACTCCCGAGTCACTTAAGTGTTTGCCGCCATGGTTCCCCACTACCCGTCCTAAAAACGTATTCCCAGCTAAAGCTAAACATAAAACATCGATTTAAATGCACTTACTTTTTCCTTATTATTAAAAATTAATTTTCATTTATCGTATTAAATACCAAATTTTAATAAACCGAATAAGCCTCTGTCGTTTTTAATCTCTTTGTTAGAATAAACTTACATAGGAACGAATGAGATAGATATCGTTCTCCAGTAACAAATACGTGAAAAACCTTCAGTAAACGATAAACTTTTTTAGTGAACGGAGATGTTCGTTAACTATAAAATTATTAAAATATTAACATTATGTCAATTACGCTTTACTGACTTAATATCATTTAAATATATTCACATATTCTAGAACGCAAGGCTCCTTAACATGATAATTATGATTCTCTTCTAAATTTTAATTCTCGATTAATTACCTAAACTATAAAATAAGAAAATATTAACGGATAATTCGTGGCAAGAGCAGCTAGACCAAAATATCTAATCTGTAATTTTTAAAAAAAAATATTATTTCATTACAAAAAACTGGGATAAAACAATTAAAATGCTGTTTTTATTACAAGTATTTTAATTTTTTTAAAGTAATACTTGCATATACAAAGAATGTTGTGTATAGACATAGATTTCATTAGTATCATTTTTCGGAGGAGAGGGGAATTACTAGCCTATAATAAAAGATTCTATTATTTACTTTTTGTAGTAACGCTAAAATTAATTTAGGGGTCGCAGTTTACAACATTTTAATTAAATTTTTTTTTTAATTAAAAAAAGAAGACCGACTTTTTGCTGTTTTATTTTGTTTCCTTTTGGAAAAGTATCAACTAATTCTAATCTAAAATTTACAAATAACTCAAAAACAACGTAATCCATCTTCTTAAAATTTTCACGTGCACAACATAAGTTAGCATAAGTTACCACAGTATAGCTAATTGTCAATGGAATTGGTCTAGTAGTTTTAGAGATTTTTGAGTCCCAAAATTTTATGTATAGGCGTACTGCAAACCATCATTTCCATGCGGCTTCGCACAAGCAATATAGTTACTTGCGTTTCCCATCGTGATCAGGGGATGTTTTACCGGTCAGGGCGAGTGAAGCTCTTTCTTCCCGTCTATCCAGGGGTCTCTGACAACCTGACTCCTTATATTCATTAAACTCATATTTAACATAATAATAATGATAAATAAAATTTAAAGCCTATCCACTTTTTAAAAATTATGTATCGTAATTTCTTCTGAGCAACAGTTTGGTCAATAAAGAACCCTCTAATTGGTTTTTAGATTTCCAGTCGCTTCTTCGCTCGTGAAATATATAATCAGAATTACAAACATAAATTACAGTCATAATGTTACCAAATCTCATAAAGATTAATACAATATCAGTAGCATAGAACAACGATAAAATGTAAAAATCTAACGGCAAAAATGTAAAAACGACTAAAATTCACTCGCTAATTGCTTATCTTGCATTTTATTGGTCTGTGTAATTTTTTGAAAAAAATAATTAGAATAAATATTTGTTAATTATGTATTATTAATTATTATTATTATTGTTAATTATAATTACCTATGAGTGAAATATTATTACATTTCATTCTTAATTAATAAAATATTTTTTTAATTTAAAAGTAAAAAAAATGTTTGATACAATAATGCAACTGTAGTTTTTTCCTATGCAGAAATATAGTTCTTATTTTGCAGTAGTAGTTTATATGTGGGTTTTATATTAACAGGACTAAAGTGGGTTTTATGTCTACAGGACATGTAGACTATACAGGTATAAAACTGTTGCCTACATAGCTAAGATTTTTACTTAAATATCAAATAGTATTAACTTAAATACGAGTTAACCACATATGTATCCGCCATAATTGTCTTAAATGAATTTAAAACAAGATGGTTGTATTTTTAAAGAATTTATATAAAATACCGATTAAGCTAATGCACAAAAAAGGAATAAACAGATAGATAACGCCATGTTTAAGTCCAAGATGAAGATAAAATTAGGAATAAAACAATTTCAGTATTAGTATTAGGATTACTATTATATATAAGAAATTTATTTAATTATGTGAGAGTTACCCGGATTTTCAGCTCATATGTTTTTATCTATTATAAAGAAGAAATCTTCAAATAAAATTCAGATATTTTTCCGAACTGTGGTTTCAATTACAATTCCCGTTAGCTTTAATTTTTCTTTAACGCAATCTTATTAACTAAACTATAAAAATTATTTTACACAAAATTTCTAAAAAGAATTTAACCTTCATACAAAACAAACAAAAAAAAGCTATTTCTTTCTCTTAAATAAGAGATTTTCTCTTCAATTTTGGTATTCTGACAGACATACATTAAATTTTATGGAACCTCTAGAAGATTAAATAAAACCACTGTTTAGAGATGCTCATTTTACCAAACAGAATTACAATAACAAATATTTCAAGAAACCGATGTTTTCTTATAACTGGCAGAAAGTTCTAAATCGAATTTATTTCATAAGCTTGGAAGTTCCGTTCAAATAATTTGTTAAGATACCTATGTATAAGAAACTAGACAAAAGATTTTTCGCTTATGTAGTTATCAAATTTTGTAACATCGCAAAAGAGTTATGCAGTGCGTCATGCACTGTAAAACTGATAATATGTTCTAGCAGGGCTAAAATCTGATCAGAGTGGTTTTGGTACCGTCTACGTTTGGATGTCATGACACGATAATAGAGCCAAAGTGTCCGTTGGTTCAGCCGATGGAAGGCGCTTAGCTGGAATTGAACAACTGATTGAACAAGTCCTGCCCAGTGCTGTTCACTCTCTCCCTGATCCAGGGCAAGGGGATGGGAACAAGAGGATATCCTGCAGAAGTTTGTGTTAAATTTGTTAGTTTTTGTATTAAATTTTGTCAGTTTAAGGTTTGCTGAAGTAACTAAGATATTTATTCTTAATTCTATCCTGTTGCAGATAGAGGACATCATGAAACCTTTTCTAATTTTCTCGGAAAACAGGAGCAAATGAGTAAGGGAATACGCAATGCGCGCAACACGTTCACATTCAGATTTAGCTACTAAAGACATTCACAATATAAAGAGTGTCGTATAAACAACCTGTCTGTATGTTAGTGATAATGAATCATTTTAAAATGATTAAGAAATACCCTCAGAGTTCAGTTTATTTATATAAGAATAGAACTAAGAAAAGTATAGGTATCGCCCGCCGAGCACAGTTTGAACAAAATGAAATTTGATATGGATATTAACGTTTTATCTTGGTCTAGTTGTAAGTAGCGGGTCGACATTCATTGGCTAATGTCAACGCAGAGGAGTATATTTATGGTGTAAGTGATTAAGTGCTCAGGAGACTTTTATAGTTTATTACAGTTAAAAAATAATTAATTAAAATATTATTCATTACTTTTTGTGATGTTTATTATTGAACTACTTATATACCTACTAGTTTACTATTATTGAGCTGATGTACGCCAATTTTGTAACATTATAATCTTAGTTTTATAGCTTATTTTCATAGTTTTAAAATCAAAAACATACTCTACTGAAATATGATATTAGCTTCGTACGTTGTTGTTTTACAGTTATAGAGGACTAAATAAAAATTGTTTATAATATTTATTATTTCCAAAGCGTAACATAAAATTCAATTAATTGATTCTCCCTTACTTATGTCTACATGTAGACTATATTCCTTCTATATCCCAACGGAAAACAGCATTTGAAGACATGAAATAAAATAAATCCACAGAGAATTCCTAACGTTGTATTTGTGTGTGTAAAATTCTCTTCGGCCCTCTCGTTTAGGAAAAGGGACTTGTCAACAAGGAAATGTTTCCAGGCCACTCCCATCTCCCCAGAGGAATAGCTCGTTTGTCTTGGTTCAATGCTTACACCCACACAAAAAGCTTTATATGTCTGATATAAAGCTAAAATAAACTTAAATGTTTGTATTTTATTTAAAGAATAGTCTGTGTAAAATTGCTGTGTCAGAGGTTAACTAATGTGCCAAATATATTTTCCTGTCAAACGTATTGACTATACAGAATAGTATAAAAGTTGTGGAATATGTTTTTTAAAGTTTTCGTTCTTTTCGAAACTTAATATTCTGTTATTCTACTTTAATACTAAATAATTATATCGTTATTTTTGTTGATAAATGAGTCCTTAAAATGATAAGCCATCTTTATCAGATGTTAGCTCTTTTAGAGTTGGTATCATTACCTTAGATTTTAATTGGCATTACAGTTACTACTTCATTGATAAAAGAAAAAGTTGGGTTATTTTTACAATACCTTATAGATAGAGGGTACCGTTCAATGTTTTCCTTACAATTATGTTTCTGCTGATCGTGAAAACATTTAACTTTTTTTCTTTTTTTTTATTATGAAATAAATAATTTCTCGTCTGATCTTCACCATTATGAAATCCTTTAGCACAGTACCATTAAATAAAATGCAGCTTTTCTAATCCATTAAATAACTAAAATAAACGATAAATGAAAAAATGTTTTTAATAATTTCACAAACAGTTAAAATATAAAAATTAATGGAAAGTTACTATAGATTTTGAACAAATACCTAATTTAAAAAAAAATAATTGTGATTCAAAAATTTGAACATTGATTCCCATTTTTAATGGTTTTAGTTCAAAAGAAAAATTGTCTTGCTAACTGTTTGATTCATTAACACATTTATTTTCTTTAATTTTGTAGACTCTTTTCAAACGTTTTTATTAATTTTGATCAGAAAAAATTATAAATAATAAACAGAAACCATTTTTTTTTATTATTAAAAATTGTAAACCTCTGTCAGCTCCTCTTCATGTATCATTTACATTATCTTACCCTATATTAATAAATACATTAGTGATTGTATTTTGTTGGCCAATGTTTCTAAATTTTATAATAACTGAAAAATTCAGGCTGTACAATAAAGCTACAATTATTTTTTACAGTCAATAAAATTTCATTATAATTTCTTTTAACCGAAATATTATATATATATTTGATAAATTAATCTATTTTACCGGTTAAATTTTACAAATAGTAAGTTTTATCGGTTACATTATATTAACCTACTTTAGCAACACGTGCAAGAACTATAAAAGTTACTTTCGGTCGATGAGATTACTGTTTTATCACAATGAATTATTTAGTGAAATTAAAATCGTGATATTTAATGTTAGGTTACAAGAAAAAATAAACTAAGAAATATCTTAGACAAAGTATAAATATCTTTCCATTTTCTGTTTAACCTCCGGAACCACCGTAAGGTATTACCTTAGAGGATAAATGGGAGAAAGATCTTGAGGATAAATATCTACTCAACAATTATCGCATTATAAATATTCTCCGTGATCAAAACTGAAGTAGTATGAAATTCGAGTAGTAATTATATAATCTACCAGAATATTAATCCATGCAACGGAGAAAGCTATAAAAGAGCGTTTGTGTTTTACAAAGCTTATGTTAAGCCCTTCAAAAGGGCGCTCTCAGCCCTTGACTTTGTTATCAAAATGAAATAATTTGATAACTAAGACCGAACGAGATTTACAACAAAGTGGTTAAATTAATAATCCGGAGGGATAAAGAAATAATCTTGCAAGGGTTGGGATCACAAAGGGAGCTTCCCTAATTTTGTTTACGGAGATTTGCTACGTTAAAAGAAGTGAAAATGTCTAGGACAAAGTTTACAGAGTATTTTATTTCATATTCGGAGTCTAATTGTCATTAAAATAAAATATATTTATTATATTTTTTCTACTTAACAATCATATGTATTTCAGTTAGGTGCTTTGATGGAACTATAAGCGATGCAAAATAAAATAATTTCTTGACGAAGGATCTTTTACTTTTGCTTAAGGTAAGTTGTTTATAATATTATATAAGTTTTACAACGGAGAAAGTTAAATAGCCCTTCAAGTAAAAAATTATTCCAAGGCACTCTGTCCGTTTAGAAACAGAAAAATTCCAATAAAATCTACAAAAAACTTATGGAATAATAAAGATTTCAAAGAAAAATCTTAGAAATAATATTTTGAGATAATTTTTTTAATAAAATAGAATAGATAAAACGTTTAAACATCTGACAGACTTTAAAGTAAGTATAAAAATGTGATCTTTAATAAAATAATAACACCAATTCAACTTTAATATTTAAAATAACTTAAAAAACTTCTACCTATGTTAATAGACCTCAGTTAATTTGCTAGCCACTTGGTTGATGTTTAGTTGACCGATCAGATGGTATGTAATAAATACATCCCATTTATTAATTTTTTTTAAAGTTATTTATTTAATTCGCTGAATCAATTTTCATAATGAAAACTCGTAGTTCCAAATTCTTTTATTATTTTTGTCATTCATCATTTTACGATTCTAATTCATTTAACCATTCCGTTCAACTTGTAACTTAATATTTTAACCTCAAAATTTCTTTAATACTCCCTCAGTAATCTCTTGCAAATATTTTATTCGAACAGAAGTGTGTCTCCTATTGTGCACAGGCAATAAGTATATAAAAAACTTTATTTCACATTAGGAAGCGGTATGTTAAGATGACACGAAAAATCTGTTTGTAGATCGATCTGTTTCTAATTTTCCCGCGACTTTAATGCATTCACAGCATCTGAGATTCAGGAAGGTTTTATCAGTTCCTATATCTAAAAGTAAGGACGTCTTTCTTATGCATTCGGTTCCAGAGGTTAATACAATGACGATGAAGAAGACGGTGAAGAGGACAACAGTAAATAATTTTACTCCTAACTTTTCCGAGTATACCTAGCATAATTCGATAATCTTTTAATGATAACACAAATTTATGTTCACTCATGCTGCCTGAAAATTTAGTGAAATTAAATGAAGCAGAAATTTAAAAATCTGCCGAGGCGCTTCAATCAAAATTTTAAGAAATAATTTTCCTATACAGTTAATAATATTATTTGTCATGCTGAGGAATGAAATTAGTCATAAGTTACAATATGAAAGAATTTGCGAAGCTGTTGGTTAAATATAATACATTGTCGTCAAGTTTTCCAAATGATGTAACTGCTTTATTTTTATTCTTAACATTACTAGTCACTATAGCTACAGCAAAGATTTTTCTCTAAATTAAAACTAATAAAAATTATCTAAAAAATTCAACTAGAGAAAAATTTTACATAATTTATCTCTTTCAGCAATAAAAGCAAATATTACTAACGAAATGGAAAAAAGATATAAAAGATTTTGCAAATTTAAAATCTCCAGAACATAGGGTTACTTTTTAAAGCAATAACTAGATAATAATATTTATTAATCATTTTACTGACACACCCCATGCAAGTAATTTTTATACATTTAATATGCGTTAAAAATATAGTTTTTAGGAGATATTATTGTATTTAGGAGATATTTTCTATAACTGTTTCTTTTTGAGAATATTTTCTACCATTTATGGAATTACTATTATATTATAGTAAAAATATAACAAAATATTCTATTTGTTTTTCTTTCTGGGGCCAAAAATTAAATTTTGCGGGAACCAAAAATTAATTGATTGAGACGATATTTAATTAAGCCAACCTTAATCCAAGTATTACCACTTATATAATTGTTTGATCTTTAACCTAGAAGAAATGCAAGCCAGTGTTGCAGGAGAGATAGTCATGGAATTAATGAAATAAAAAAGGACGTATATATTTACTAAAAGTTTTACTCAAACTACATTTAATGAAATCACACAAGTGAGATATGATGTTTCGATAAAGAAATGAAATGTTTCCTAACTTGAACGATAGGCGTGTACAAAAATTGCATTTATACAGAAAATTATGCGTAAAATGCCAGCGAAGAAGTAAAGAAAAAGCTGAGAAATATCTACATAAAGATATTTTTTAAACTGACTTAAAAGATATTCAACATCTTAAATTCCGAACTATTAAATTAACGTTTTTTTCAAAATCCAAAGCCAGATCTTTATTATATGTCAATGATAAACAGATAGAACCAACACGAAATGAGGAAATAAACTTAACAAATAATTACTACTTACTTCCAATGCCCTCATGAGGAATCAATTTTCTTACATAAGTAATATAACCAATTGCTTAGGTACAGCTGGCTGTTAACTAAATAGCGGTGTCTCTAGTACATCAGAGTAATAAAAAATAGTAGTCTTAAGAAATCCATTAGTATAAACACAGCTGAAAAAAGTAATTATTTTAACGGGAAAAAAATAAACAAAGTGAGATCGTTATCTTAAAGTATATTTAAATTTAAAATATTATGTTATTACTAAAAATTTACAATGAAACAAAGATTGAAAATTCATTTGCTTTTCATTTTCGAATATCTGATTTAATTTAATCACATAAAATCATTTGCTTAATAATTATCAGTTCCTATCTATTTCTATGCTCCCTTCCCAAGTTTTTTGTACATATCTTAATAACTTTTTTAGTGTCACAATTTTTTTCTATTTAAGACTCTTAATCATTCTCTTTTTCCAATGCTTTACAAAAAATAATTTCTGAGGATGTTATAAATTTGTATTAATTACATTAGTTTTCTTAAGTAATATAAGAAACTGGATCAAAAAGGAAAGCAGTAATTTTTCTTCTAAAATGATATTGAAACTTGGAAAAAGAGGTTCGATACGATACCTGTTTAAATGTAATATAATCTTACAAACACATGAAATTGAGAATTTAAATACAGATATTAAACTAGTTAAAAAGGGTTAATATTAGCTTTCATGTTGTCAACAAAGATGCATATGAAATATACTGTATTTTAAGGACATCTATTTATCTTATAATATTTATCACGTATGTATAATTTTTTTTTCTAGTGAGGGGAGGAATCCCATTTATAGACGAATTGTTGAGCTCGCTAACAGGTTCCACAAGATGTTGTTTAAGTGCGTTTGTATAAACTTTCTTTTTCTGTTTAGCCTCCTGAACTACCGTCAGGCATTATTTCAGAGGATGAATGACGATGATATGTATGAATGTGAATCAAGTTTAGTCTTGTACAATCTCAGGTCGACCACTCCTGAGAAGTGTGGTTAATTGAAACCCAACAACCAAAGAACACCGGTATCCACGATCATATAAAGTATGGTATCATTCAAATCCATATAAAGTAACTACCTTTACTAGGATTTAAACCTTAGAACTCTCGACTTCGAAATCAGCTGATTTGCGATTCTCGTTATCCACTAGACCAGCCCGGTGAGCTGCGTTTATATACCCGCACCCTACCAACTGAACCTCCAACTCACCAATTTCACTCCTGTGCGGCGAACTAGCAATTAAGCATAACATAGTCCCGTGAGGTGCTCTCAAGCACAGGAGATATAGAGGGTATCATCACCGTTATCCACCCATGCAAGCGCGTACGAAAGATGGCTTCACTTGAGGCTGTCACCCCCTTGTTCTCTAGCCTTTGTTTTCACCTCTATACTTGGAGTTCTTGGTTTCCAGCTTGTCTTCTTTGACTGTTTTGTCCTATTGTGTTCCTTTCCATCGAAACCAATGTATTTCAACTCGGTCTGAATGCTCAGTCAATGTATGCATTCAGTCTCATCATTGCTGCTCATACATATAAATACGGAAGAACAGCAGCTCCACAAGAGGCTGTCCTTTACCCATTCGCATCCTTCTCCTATTTCTGTAATACTACCTGTTAAAACTATCAGTTTTGACACTGCCGCAAAAACCCCGACGAGCGACAACGTAGTGCTTACGATGCACTACGTTGTTCGTATCAATCTGAATCGTAGTGGTGGCGCATTCGCGTCTCTTGTCCACCCACCTGTCGCAGACAAAAATAACATGCTCCAGAGTAGTATCTCGTTCTCCACAGTATGGGCACTCGGGCTCCTCGGCCCTTCTCCTTCCAAAGTGGTACGTTAAAATGCACCATGTCCAGTTAGGAATTGGGTGAGCCATAGTTTAGTTCACCAAACCGTGACCCAATCTCTCCAATCAGCCGGTGGGTCCATCGACCCTTAGCGGAAACGTCCCACGTTAGTACCACTAAGTAGGAACTTAGCCACGACGTGGCTGCCAAACCGCCAGCAATTCATTAAGTTTCTTCCTGGGTTCTCACACCCTAGTTTAGTCAGCTATTGCAACGGAGGTATCCCAGTAACACCCAGGCCGCCTCAGTGAAAGCTGAGGAATAGTGGACGCTTTCCTAAGGGCAATCCTCCTTTAAACACTCTCTAACTGGCGTCTGTTCCAGTCAACCTCTAGGGCTCTGAGCCAGATCGGAACACCATTCAACAAGACAAAATTGACCACGTGTGAATATAGTCTTCTTTTGGTGATTCATCATCCCATCGTGTTTCTTAACAGTCTGCTCAGATTTCTTACTACCCGTTTGGCCTTGGTGCAGATTGGTCGTACATGGACCATGAACGATCTTCTATGATCGAGCCACATTCTTAAATATTTCACTGCCTTCAAAGACTGAACTAGTCCTTTTGTAATCCTGATTTGAATTGGTCTTACCCTGCGTCTCCCCGTTATCGGAATCATTGTAGTCTTTACGTGGGACAGATGAAGACCCCTCGCTCTAATCCAGTCAGTAACTTTCCCTAACGGTGATATTGACTGCGACAGCCACATACTCCTCTGGCCTTGCTGTGACTACCAGCGCGAGATCGTCCTCGAACGCCACAGGATATACGCCATTAGGATATTCCAATCTCAGGACATCGTCATAAACGAGGTTCCGGAGAAGAGGGCCTAGGAGTGAGCCCTGCGGCACACCGCTCGTGACTCTTAATCTTATTCCCAATCACCCATCTAGTAGATGGGGTTCATGTCCTGGAGGTATCTTTGTATCAGCCGCAGCAAGTAGTTTTGAATGCCTCTCTCTCAGAGAGGCATGCATAATCCCTAAATATAAACACCCAGCTGAGGGAGTTAAAGTCATTCTTTCCATCTAGTAAAATGACTTCTGGGATTTGTCAAATCCTCCCCAGGTGTCCTCCACAGCGCTGTCCGCTAACTGCACAAGTTCGTTCACAGCGTCACTAGTAGACTCCCAGCCCGGAATCCATTCTAGTGCAGGCTGAGTTTTTCTTTAGCGTCAATTCATTCTCTCAACCTCGCCTTTTACGTAATCTCATTCTCTTCCCCCCGGGTGTTAAGTTCATGTATCTCAAAAGCCCGTATTTTGTCTTCTTTCCTCCTTACTTCTTATCTCCATGGGTCCTCGTGCTCAAGAAAGAACACTCTCACACAGTCATGTGTTCGGTTCTCAGCAATAGTATGCAGCTTTTAGGCCAGCCTCCTCATCACTAGTTGGTAGCCTCTGTCTTAGGGGTCCCTGTCAATATCCAGCGAGTTCTCTCCAACATTTGTTCTTCGCCTGTTTGATGGCAGCAGCGTACGCCGCCTTGGACTCAACATAACCCTGCCGAGTATGACTCCTGCTGACCGGGCAGTCGCCCCTAATCGCAAGCTGGTAGCCCTCCTAGCCGATCAGGACCTTCTAAGGAGCTCCCCAAGTTCCGAACCCCACCAATATATGTGCCTCTTCACGGGTTTGTGCACCATGGCTCCAGCTTTCTCACACTCTTCCATTACAACCACAACAAGCTCCTCTAGGCAAGTTACCTGGGTAAGTCTGTCTCCAATTACCCTAGAGAAACGGATACATCCACTTTTCAAATTCACATTTCTCAGTCCAAATACAAATATTTATCATATATTTAAAGATATACACGACATATATTACGCATAATAAGCATAATATTCAACACATATTAAGTTTTCATTAATATCTGTATACACTTAATATTCGATGACATGTTAAGCTTTCATTAATTTCCAATAACCTTTTTAAAGATTAAGAAAAAAATGATTTAGCAGAATAACTCATAGTCAAAATACATCAATCTTAATGTCGTAGCCCAGAAAAACAATTTTTTTTAAATATTTTAAACTGTATGATTTTTTTTTAAATTATAAATATATTTAATCAAATAATTTTTAAATTTACTTAAATCTTAATTTTTTAATTTATAGGCAAGGGGTTAATAATATACTTAGCTCTAAAATAAGTTATAAGCAAAGTGTTTTAAAGAAACTAATTTTTTTTACAATTTTCATTTTTTATTTAAAGCTAAATATGGGTATTATTGAAAAGAAGTGGGTAAAAATAAGATTTACGGAAGAACCTTTAAAAGAAAAGAAAATTTTTTTCTCTTTTTCGAAGGTTTTGGTACGATACAATGAGTTTTTCTAATTATTAACTCTTAACAAAAATTTAAAAAAATAGAAGTCTGGAAAATTTATTAAGTTAAAATAGATACTGATAATATACACGCGCGCTCATTTATACATATACAGACACTGATAGAGAACTGTATTTTGTGAAAATATTGTTGAACTTCAAGTATTAACTTCAAAATGAGCCGAGTTAATAACGAACAAACAAAACGTTAGGCTAGATGTAACTTTAAAAATACGAGTATGTAAGATATATTTTATTCTACAATTCGGTTTTAGTAACATTTTTTTAGTAAGTATTGTAGATTGTGAAAAATAAAACAGAACAGCATCTGTTATTTCGAACAATAATTAATCTGCACTCACATCAAGTTTTTTCCTCGGACAACCTCGAAGACATAAGTAACGAACACGGTGATCGTTTCTACTAAGACATTTCGGTGATGGAAAGCCGCTATAAAGGGAAATGGAATACAAACATGCTAGCCGATTACTGTTGGACATTA
>JAAAKQ030000001.1:618466-654281 GCA_010016005.3 Zanna intricata | reverse complement strand
AACGACTGGCACTGGATAGGGAATCTTGGAGAGCTGCATCAAACCAGTCAAATGACTGAAGACAAAAAAAAAAAAAGTTTATTATTATCAGTATTATAGCACTGTTTAAAGTTCGATATTGCATGCATTGTGAATGTAAAATGCAATAAAATGTATCATGCAACGCATTTTATTACCAACACGACTTTCCCGTCATTGCAATTTTTAACACTTGTAACTCGATAACCAAGGCATTAGTAGAAAAACGGGTTTCTTCAGTGTTTTTCTTGTAACATTTTAATTCGAAGTCATGTATTATATTTACACAATACCTTATACCTTCCTATTTAAAAAAATTAACTTTGATTCAATATGGCAGACCCAAGATGGCAACAAAAATTAAAAACCCACCATAATGCAGATTTTTTTAAAAATACATAGAACCCCATTTCTTTCTGTTTCCTATACCTCTCATATATGCAGTTTAAATCTCTTTCCATACTTAAAAATTACCCGGTATATTTTTAAGCATTAGAATACGAATTATTTTCGAAGGGAAGTTGTCCTGGATTAGGTTTTCTTGGTAATAAAGTCTCGGAAATAAACGTTTACGAAGTTATATGTGTTGAAATTAGGACCATATTTCATTCCATCTTTTGATTTTAGTTTTCGGCTTTAAAATCTAAAAAAAAACTAATACGCACGTTTTATAATTTTCCAGATTGTCAAGTAAATATAATGTGCATGTCACAGGATGATCGATTAGTCTTTACTAGGACAAACAATCTAAATCGTGTGTCAGTGCGCATTATACACATAAGAATGAACGTAAATTTAGTTAGTTATTATTCTATGTTTATACTTTTGGCAGTTCTTTTCTTGTACACATTTAGATATTGTTTTCGATTTTCTTGGTGATTCTAAACTATAATTATAATAAAATTAAAACTAAACACTGTTTATTTTTTTCCTATGGCAAAGGTTTTTTTTTATATAAATCTGGATATTATATTATCCATTTTCTTAAAGGCATAATCAGTTAGGTTTCGTCAATTATAATAATCTTTTTTTTACACATTCCAACAATACCTGAAGAGTTTCCTAATTATTTTCTAATTATTATTTACTTAAAGTTTCAGATTTAAGTATTGAAAACTATTTTATAATACCATTAATGCTAGTAAAACATTACAAGTAAAGGTTTCTATATTTTTGTATTATTATAGTTGTTAACGCAACAGCTAACTACCAGCCGTGCGAGGATAATTAGGAAATTTAAAATAAAATAAATGAATGCTCTGGTATAAGAAAAACTGTAAATGAATTTTAAATTTAGAATAAAAAAAGAGAGTTGAACAATAATTAATTATAAATTTTGAATAAACAGAGTTTAATAAAAAGTGTTTAGAAAAAAAAAAGGATAAATTATTAAAATGATTCAAAAAATTAAAAAGTTTAAAATTCCAAAAATTAAAAAAAAATCCAAAATTGCGCTAAATATAAAAATGTATTGAAGAATTCCATCAACTAACTTTTATGACTTCATTTTAACTTTTTCCATTAGAATGAAAATATTATTTTAAAAATTTAACAATTATTTTTAGTTAATAAAACAGAAATTATTACCTTTCATGATATGTCGTTTGTAAATAATACTATATACAGTTGATTTTTGTTTTTTTTATAACAAATGTTAGGATGCACTAAATTTTACTGAATTGCTGCATTTTCTGCAACATGTAATGCAGAATTTTCATTTTGGCTTGCACTTTTGAAATTACACAATTGATAACGTACTAAGCAAAACAACATAAAAAAACAAGAAAACTTATTTAAACTGAATATGATATTAATCACCACAGATTACGTTCTTAGCAGAGCCGAACAATAAAAAACTTATTAAACTGAAGACTATTAACAGAAATGGATATATAAGTAGTACAGCCGGGTTTCCCGAAAAATATAAACAAAAAAACTAGATTAAACTTGAAGAAATACATAAATTGAGATTATCATAATTACTGAGATAGTTAGAACGCGAACAAAAAAAACAAACAAATGGTGATTTGGTGAGTCCACGGCCGAGATGTCATTCGCATCGTTGTTAAATGCCCACAGAAGAAAAAGGATCTATGGAACAAAGAAGCGAGCATACGCTAAGACGCGCGCGAACCCGCAAGCGTGTCTACAAAGAAAAAAAAAATGAATCGTGAGGAAGTATAAGGAATTACGTAACCGGCTCCAGAATCGCGAAATAAAAAATTGATAAAACAGTGATTAACATTCCACAGCAGTTAGTCATACATACAGTTGAACTGGCAATAAGAAATAACAAAACAAACAAACAAAAAATAAATGAAAAAATCAAACTTAAGACAAATGTGTTAACATAGTTGTGTTCCATTTCGACCATTCAGTCGCAAGACAATTCTTTGTTAATACAATAATACTTGTACTTTGTTAATACAATGCGACTGTTAAAAAGAATTTTTGAATTACAACTATCAAAATCTACTGGAGTGGTACTTTAGAATTGTTATTGTCTACTGAATCATATTTTACAAGCATCCCTCAAGGAGCGTGAAGAAGTATCATGGGACTATAGACCTGTTATAAAAGTACCTAGCTTGAGGAAAAAATGACTAACAAAAAATGACAGTAAGTAATTACAAAGAAAAAAATATCCAGAATGTGTATGTTGTGGTGAGATTTCATATATTCTTTGAATCACCCAGGTGAGAGACATGTAAAAGGAGAAATAATCAGATAGGGATTACCCCAGAAAAAATAATTGGAAGAATGCTGGCTAGTCCAGCAACCTGGAAAACACTAGAAAAGATGGTAAGAGATATATTAGTCACAAAAGAAGAAGAATACAGAGAATGGGTGGCGGTATAAAAAAAAGGAAAGTCAGCCATGCCGGACTTACAGCCGGTAGGCTGGAAGGCCCGTTAGAGGCAAAAGGACACTCCCCGGACTGAGTTTAGCTTAATTACTGGTCCAGTCCGGGTGGAGAGGGGGGAAAGTAAGTAATTAAAAATTTTCTGCTCAGTCATTAATTAATACCACTTGAAATAAAAATATGAGAACGTTAAATAGATAACGTGATCTCTTATTTGATTTTTATTTCCTACAAATATTTCATTGCCAGAAACTAGTAAGGTTGTGAGTTATAAAATAGCACACATGAGCATCTACTGTACATTAGTGATGATAGTCAACTAATGTATGGGTAATTTGATTTCAAGAAATATTTCTTTTAATTTTAAAACAAGCGTCTCACTTTTTAAAATGTCCCATTCTTATTATTTTTTGTTTTTCTCTAATGAAATGAAAACTGACATATTTAACCTTCTTATAGTATTTTAAAATCAACCCAGAGTTTTAACGTTAAAATTTACTTGGAATTAAGATTAACATTAATTTTGTCCATTTTTTATTGCAATATTCAATGCAAAATAAAATTTCTTTATTAAATGTTTTACGAGAAAGACCATCCAGTAAAAATATATTCTGTTTTGAATTAAAATAATTCATCTGTTTGATACAGTTTTTTTTTTTTTTAACGTATTATTTAATAACTTTCATATCACGAGGTAACGGGGTAATGTGAAACACGATAGATTAAATGAGAAGAGCAGTTGATATGAGGTAGAATGAGTAAACCTCGCACAGTGTGAGTGACAGTTTTCTTGATGACGAAACACGAGTCTTGATGAAGAGGGTGCAAAATGTCAACGGATGTAGGGTCGTTACTCCAGGAATGAAATTGAACACCACACTCAATTTCAGGTTTGTATTTACACCGATAACCCCAAGGGATGTATAAATTAATAGAATATCTTTTTCAAGAAATTTCTCATTGCATCCACGGATATTCTGATATCCATTATCAAAATAGCAAAGAGATGAGATCTTAACGGTTTGAGTTAAAGAACAACTAATTTTTCATCATAAAAAACAATTTCGGATAATTTTAAAATATTGAGAAATTAATTATGTTAAGCCATTTTGATTGGAATCATTTTTTTTTTTTTTTTATAAAATTAAAATTGAACAAAGGGTATTTTAAATTCAATATGTTTTTTTACCTCGATATTCTTTTCTAAGAAGTATATATAATAGATTTTAAATATAATTTAACAGTGCAGAGAATAATATTATTTTAAAAATATTAATTTTAGTAAAATAATTATTAGTATATTTTCAAAAATATACAGTATACAGAAATTATAGAATGTATATGTTTATACTTATTTTAGGCTCTATTTAATTGTAATGCGATAAATTAAATGTATTCTATAAGTTTTGTAATAATAACAGTAAATTTTAATAAGATTATTAGAACTGTTCTAATTCATTATACAATACGATTCTGTAAATTATCGTGTTATTAAAAATAGGTACGATTTAAAAATTCCGGTAGTAGGAGTCGAAACAAAATAATATGTTATTCAAACAAGAAATATCTGGATACTTAGATTATTAGTGATTGTAAAACTCTTTGTATTTTCAATATTATTATTATTATTAATTTAGATTAAAAAAATTTACATTTACATTTACTTATCACGTTCTTTGTTTGAAACTAACCTTTTACTTGAGATTCTAAAGGGTTTTACTAGTTAAAATTCAGAAAAGTGTTAAAAATTGATCGTAAAATTATATATAAGATTTAGTCTGTCTATATATAAGAACTGTTTAATTGGTTTTTAAAGTTTCCCACTTATCTTTCTCATGAACTGTTACGTAGTACATATGAATTACAGTTATAAGACGGTCAGTAGGTCTTCACATTAAAAATCTTCGCTTCAAAAATAATAACTTTATTTTGTAGAAATATTTTCTCTGGACCACTACTCTGTTGGGCTAGGTTAAACACAACTCCATCCTGGGATGTAATAACTAATAATAGTTAATTTTTATATAAAAAGAATGAACATAGCTGGAAACACAAGGGATACAAAGCTTTAGATTTAAAAAAAGGTTTTCAAGATATCTGAAAACTTCCTTTAAATAATATAAATCAAATAATCAAAGCAAATAAGGAATGAATAAATATTAGAATGTCTACTTAGATGAACAATACATAGTCTTAAAGTTTTTTTTTCACCCTTCAGGCCGGATCCACAACCGAAGCATAGCACAGCCCGGGAGTGTCCACTCCAATGGGCTTCCCCGTTCACTGGCTGCAAGTCCGGCATTACAGTTAAGCCCACCAGTTAGAATCTCTTCAGATGCATGCCTCTAATCTCCGACATGGGAGAACAGAGCACACATGGCCAGCGCCAACCCCCGCACCGAAGGCCGGGTCTAGGTCTTGATGCCGATTTGCCTCTAATTCAGCTCTCCCAGTTGGAGGGCTGCACCGGGACTTGGTCTTTTGCAAAACGTGGAAAATGACTTTGAACAGCAGATGTAGACGTCAAAGCAACATGACAGACGGTAGCAGACACACACGTGAGCAGTAGGCAGGTAGACATAGAAAAAATCGAGATGATACTATTACAGGACCAACTCAAAAGCATAGCTGGGGAGGCAGAAATGAAGAAACAGAAGTAGAACACAAATAGAGACATATAATACATGAACATAGAAAATTAAGAAGACGAGAATGCCTAACTTAAACGCTGAACAACCTGAAATGAACAACAGCAGTAAGACAAGTGGAACGAAGGACAGTAGCACGTTGATGACGACGGACGCTCATGATGGCGGGGGGATAGAGGATTCCCAGTGCCTTATCATTGCCACATTGGTGCAAACACCTGCAAACAAACAAGGTATATACTCTTTGAGTTGAAATAATAACTAACGTTGGGTTTCTATATTTACTAACGTAAATATAGAGTGAGGAATTTTTTCACGTAAAGATGTTTTAAAATTCGCAAAATCAGGAAGTATTGTAATTTTTAATTTTTTTATTAATAACTTATTAGACTGTTTTCTTATACTATTTAGTGTTTTATTACTAATAAGAAGAAATGAACGAAATTCTTGATTTTTTAAAAATTTTTTAATCAAACGTCATGAAAGATTGCGTAAAGACATAGATTATGTTTATGTTTTTACATACTAATAATTGCAACTTATAATTGCGAGTTGTCCGATACATTTATTACGTGCGGACTTACCACTTATAGTAATTCAATGATAAAAGTCTAAATATAAAAAAACACTTGTAAAATTTTGATAAAATTTCAACTACTTTTTTTTTAAATATATCTTTCCCAGATGTTTTGTAGCTTCAAGTCCTTCTCATGTACAAGTCTATAAAAAAAAAAAAAAAAAAAAATTATGGATTAAAGCATTACACATTATATTTTTCGTTTTTAAAATAATGGATGTAGAGAAAAATCTACATTGATGAAATGTCAAATTTTTACTGAAATGATTTCTTAAAAATTAATTATAAAAATAGTTTTAAACGGTTTTCTGCAAAACCGAAAACAACACACATTAGAATATCACAAACTTTCAAATTATCTAAAACTACTTCACTTTGAATAATAATTTTTAGGAAAGCTCCATTTTATCAATCCCTTCATTTAAAAAAAGTCTTTGAGTATATATAAAATACCAAAGAATATAGGGAATATAAATAAATTAAATTACTACACTACTATCTGTTTGACGGAACAGATGGTAGTGTTAATACATCTTCAAATGAAAGTCCTCGAGCTCCATTCCTAGTGAGTGAATCGAATTTATAATCTATTTATGGAATCGTGTCCAACGCTGATAACCTAGTTGTTGGTAATAACTTAGTTTATGCTATATTATATAAACAAACTTAAAAAATTAAAAAATAATAAAAATAATCGATCTAATTAAAAGACGATTATAAAATAAGTTTTAGAAAACGAAACATTATCCTTTTATGATTACTACTTTTTGTCTTATGTATATTTCTACCTTGGCGGCACATGTTGTAAGTTTTCACTACCCTGATTATTTTCCCTCACGTATTTTATAACTGTTTCCTTCAACCACCTCAGTATTCTAAAGTGTTCTTCCTCTTCTTCCTTCTACTTTCCTTCTTGTTGATTCTCTAGTGCATGAAACTTTACGCAGCATGTGACCTAACAAAATTATTACTCTTCCTATCAACATCAGATTCCTCTCTTTTTTACCGTCCTAGTTACCTTCCTCATTCTGTCTGTCCACTTTATAACCAAAATTTTACAAATAGTTCAGTTATTATTTAAAATGACAGCTTTTCTTTTTCTATCTCACTCATTCAACTATCATTCACTCATTTACTTTTTCTAATAGTCATCAGTTAATGCATTGACTAAATAATTCATCAATTAATTTTCAAATTAATTAATTCTGCATTTATTTATTTCTGTTTTTTTTTTTTTTTAATTAAAAATCACTAAATTCTATTTACTATTTTTTGGTGATTAATTTTTAAAATTTAGCTTTGACCGAGATTTTTGTTAAATCAAATCTTTTTCTTCAGTTAAGGTAAACATTAATAAAACATAAAATAGCTTTAATTCGGAATAAAATTTCTTTTTATTTTGCAATATTGTACATAATGTTTCGATTGCATTACTTTTATTAAAATTTAATCTTTTAAAAAAGACACAAATTTATTACTGAATCGTATCACCGTTAATAGTAATACTGCAACCCAGCATTATTTACGAAAAGGAAAAGCAGCAAGAGAAGCAGAAGTAACAAGAGAGTCGGTTTGGAACGGCGTGGCCATTAAACAGTGTCTGCTCAGTTGAACTGTGGACTTCTATAACAAGCTGTTTCCACAATAGCTTAGCTCCCCTTCAATAGAAACGTATACCGATCTTCAAAAAGCATCTAAGGTGAATCATCTTTCATTCATTACACTTCCAGTACGCAAGATAAGCTTTACGTAAAGAAAATCAGGTACTTCGAAAAAACTAATATTTATCTAATCTTCTTCTTTCAAACACGGTTAATAAATTTTAGAAAGAAAAACTAGACAGCTGATTGTACTTATTAATTTGAACATTATTCGCAAAACCTACATAATAATTATCATGTAAAAGATAATCACCTTTTACTTAAATGAGATTGAGACAAGACTAAACACACACACACACACACACACACACACACTCTCTCTCTCTCTCTCTCTCACACACACACACACACACACATACACACACACACACACTCTCACTCTCTCTTTTTTCTTTCTTTCTCTCTCTCTCTTTTATTCCCACTTTCTCTCTAACCAACTTCTTATATATAAAACCGAAAGTCAATCTGTCTATGTTTGTTTGTTCTCGCATCACATGAGAAACAACCATCCAATTGTTTTACCCCAGGGAAGCCATAGACTTGGCCCTAGCCCCCTTGGGGATGAAGATGTGAATTAAAGATATTCATCAACGAAAAGAAAGATTGATTCTTACTTCACTATTACATCTCTGACACCATGGAAACAGAAATAAGTTATGAACTTTTGTTATCAAAAGTTCATGTACTTTAGTTATCATAGTTACTATGGTAATGTAGCCGTGTAGACTACATTACGTTTTTAGACTTTCCGAACTATGGATATCTTTTTACATTTTTAGCGTTGTTTGCCATATTTTATTATACGTATAAGTTAATTTCAAACGTTTTGTGTGATTTTAGAAGTTATTTACTGCTAATTAATTTCAATATTTTGTTGCTGTATGTGTGTGTGTTCTTTTTACGTTGGGAAAGGGGAAATCTGCAACCAGACCCCAGAGTCCGTACTGCTAGGTGTATGGGGTTTCTTGCCGAAGCAGAGAACAACTAAAAACCCTCCACCTACCACGGCGCCATGTCGGAACCACTCAAAGGTATAACATCGTCACCGCTCGTATCAGCGGGCACTCTAGAGCTACTCTTCCATGAAGGATTCCAGTGTCACCAGGAAGCACCCAGCGATGGCGATCCTGTTGGACTCCCACCGTCCACCTTCGGGAGCTGGCCTTCCACTCCCACTTCCGAACCAAGAAACTTCTGAAGGCTCTATTCTGGAGGGTCTACGAGGAGATGGTGTCAGTTCGTATCTTCTCCAGCAGATCAGAAATTACCTTCGGAAGAGATGGGTCTCTGTCAAGACATAGTAAAGCGATCTTCGTTTTCAGACGTTAGGGAGGGTCTCGCGGGATTCTGTGCTTGGCTCATTCATCGGGAATGTTGTCTTCAACGGAGTACTTTATCTCCAGGACCCGGAGCAGATGAAAGCCATTGCATATGCCAATAGTTGGACAATTATAGTTGGAAGCAGCTCCAAACAAGAACTCCGGCATCGTGGCAACCTGGTCCTATCGCAGATTGCCGATTGGCTGACGGATCACTATTTATAGTTATCTCCTTATAAAAGTGAATGTATCATCTTGACTCGCAGGAGGAAGGTGAAACCAATAGACTTACGAGTTGGAGAACATAAAATTCCAAACAAGCGGATAGTTCGGTACCTAGGCGTAAGTATTGACCAATTATGCAGATTCAGTGTTCACGTAGTTGCAGTCTGTGAGTAGGCGGAGAGAACGCATGAAGCGGTCTTGAAGAGCATCCTCTCATTTCAAACGGCGCCACGTGCATTGAAAAGAAGGGTCAATATGTCAGCAACAAAGTTAATCATCCTGTTTGCTGCCCCGGTCTGGGGTACCACTCTGGAATCAATAGGAACTTCGCTAGACTACAGAGTCTTTATTGGCGATCGTTGCTGGAGATAATTTCGGCTTTTGAACTACCTGCTACCATGCTGGCTACGTACTAAAAGGTATTCCCTCAGTTGTTCTCTGATAAAAGAGAGGACTGAAAAATATGCTGGAACAACTGCGGCTTCGACACGAGATATGATTTATAACATCTGGTAATAACGGTGGCAAGCTGCCAGAAAGGCTGTCTCAACAGGGAGTTGATACCGGACCCGTTATTATAGTGCTCGAGGAGTTGTGGTAAATTCATTTACTATACTACAGATGTTCACGGATCATGGTAACTTTGTTGGTTATCCCCATCCCTATCGGAAGGCGCGAATCTTCTACCTCTATGCATTGTTCAGAACAAGATTCAGTCGAACATACACTTTTCGAATGCTCAAAATGGGAGGAACGGCGGGCTTATGCTGGGTTTGCTGACGTGACACCTGCGACTTTTCTACCGTATATAATAGCTACGACAGCCCGTTGGAGTGCGTTTAGTTACTTGGATTTTGTTGTATGGGCTAAGGATATCGATGAACGTAAGAGAGGTTTCTAGCTGTAGTGTTGGACAGAGCTCCAGCTGGGATTGCCGGCATGCCTTGGTGTATTGGTGCTCCAAGAAAGAGGCTTAATACTACAATGACGAACATCAACACCCGACAGCATCAGGGAGCAGTTAAGAACATAATCCCAATGGGGAACCACGTTTCTAGGGGCTCTCCAATTGAGGCCAAGGCATTTGAACATCACAGTCCCGATGGGGAGCTTATTCCTGGGGGTTTCCCACTAGAGGCTAGGCAGAATTTAGACTGAAATCTGGCTACTGGGGTGAGATTAGGTTTTGTATAGTTGGACCTGACTCTCTACACCGGCGGCTTGAGGCAAGCATAAAGAGACGTTCCAACCAGCGGGTCGATCTGTCATGTCGGAGGTACAGCCGGTGAATGGATAGAGTACTGGAGACTCCACTGGGCTGAGTTATACTTAATTAGAGACCCAGCCCAGAGGAGTAGGTTAGAAGAAAAAAGAAAAAAACTTTACTGCTATTCTGTTTTATGTAATTTAGTTTCCATTTCAGGTCTCTATAAAACCTGAATACGTTTATTGTTATTTATCAGTATTATCCTCACAATCATGAGGGTAACGAACAATACGTGGATCCAGATTGTGGAGCTCTCTGAGTAGTCGCTACGGCGAGTAAAGTGGGCTCTGGGGAAATGGTAAGCGAAGCTAGGTTTGTGGGAGCTCTATGCAAGATGGAGATCCAGGGGGTTCCATCTCCTGGACAGACGGGAATGGCGAATGAAACGAGCTCTATACCTCTGGGGTTCACCTGTGTCAATCTGAGCCCTGACGGTCCTGTTAGACGGGCTATATATATATATATATATATATACACAAAGACGAATTAATGTGTACTTTCGCAAAGCGTCTAGGGATATTCGATTTAGTTTTAGAAAGAAATGCAGAGAATAAAATCTGTAAGGGAAGGTAATGATTATAATACGTGAGACAGATAACTAAGGGTGAGGCAAATATCAAAATTGAAAAGGAAAAGATGAGAAGTCCATTAATATAAATAATAAAAACATTGAATAAACGTTAGTAGTGAATAATTTTCAAACAGAATAATGCAAAATATTATACAAAACTTATGGTGAACTTTAATAACTTACATAATGATCGAATCCATCAGTTGGAAGTAAAATCAACTAACTCAAAATCTAGAAAAACATAGAAAAAATTAATAAATTATAAAAAAGACCAATTACATAAACAATCCAGTAAGAATGGAATATTTTATTGATGAATTTTTTCGTAATGAAAATTTACGTTAAAAAAAAGTTAAATAATAATACCACCATTAACATTTTTACAGTAGATCTCTTTAAAAGTAGATATAGAATATTTAAAATTAATGAATTACAAAATAATTTAATCGTTACAGGAATTCAGGTTATGTTAAAATAACGGAATTTAAGGAAATTGTTTCAGACGTGTTTCATTTTACGAGATATGTTTCATTTCAATCGCCTCAGGTGATTTTGTCGTAATCTACGCACAATACAAAAAAATTACCCATTACTCATTAAATTAAAGATGGATACTTCATGGTGACCTTGTATTTTACCTTGACGTTGACCATTATTTAAAGGTTATCACTATTTTCCAAATCGAATACCTATTTTTTACCCCACAAACGCAAAGAGTAGAAAATTTTACATTGAAGTATGTGGTTGCGCTCATGACTATGCGGGTGATAGTATTATATGGAAATGGTTAGAAATGTAACATAAAGGGATATACCGAAATGAAATAGCTGACAGCTAATAGGAAATCTTGGAGAGCTGCATCAAGCAATCAAATGATTAAAACCAAAACAAAAAATGTTGTACAGAGAAAATGTTATCCGAGTTACACATTTTTGAAGGTCAATATCACTTGAATATTTATATTCCATCATTTATCTCGCCAACTATTGGGAAGAGCATAAACATGATTTTACACTCTACTCTAACACTATCTCTGATGGTTAGCCAGCCGTATGGCCTTCCACGATTATATGTGTGATCACGATATTATAATGTAAATTTTTCTACTCTTTTCAATGATGGGATCAAAAATAGGAAATTCATTTGAAAAAAAATCGTGTTAATCTTGAAATAAGGTCAAATTCAATGTCAAACACAAGGTCGTGACAAGGTGTCTCTTTACAATCTGAGTGATTGTTGTTTAGATAATTTTTATGTATTGTGCCTAGTTTACGAGAGAGTCGCCTAAGGCGATTAAAATGGGACACCCTGAAAAAAAGATCCAAGGTTGTCATATTGTGACCATGTATTTAAATACAACATTTTCTGCTCTTTTTAATGGTGGGGTCAAAAATAGGTCATTCCATAAAAAAAATGATGTTAACCTTGAAGTAACAATCAAGATCAAATGACCAAAATCAAGGTCACCATGAGGTGTCCCCCTCCAATCTTAGTAAATTTTATTTCGGTAATTTTTTTGTACAGTGGAGTCAAAAATAGGTAATCCATTTGAAGAAATCATGTTATCCTGAAATAAGGTCAAGTTCAAGGACAAATACAAGGTCATGATAAGACCTTACAATTTGAGTGATTTTTGTTTAAGTAATTTTTTTGTATTGTACTTAGTATATAAGAAAATTGCCTGGGGATGTTAAAATGAAATACTGTATATATTATAGTACATACAGAGACATGTTTTCGTAAATTTACTTTTATGTTATTATTTAAAAAGCTCTTTCTCGAACTAATGCATTAATTCGGATGCTAGAACAGCAAATATAGTTCTCTAATAGATTCTAAACTTATTTTTTATCTCATTGAGAAAATTTATTAATTGAAATTTATTTCCGGATTCAGTAATCGCAATTTTCAAAATTTAATACGTTGAGAAAGTAATTTAAGCTTTTTTACATAAACGTTTCCAGAGAGTAGATATTTTCCAAAATTTAATTAGTATAAATTTTATTTCACTTTTTATGTCATCATATAATTTTTTTACTTTGCGGTATGTCACGTGAGAAATATGGTAGGAAAAGAAAGTTTAAAAATTAAACTTTTTCATTGATTATTTTTTTTATTTGCTATGAACTAAAACATAAAATAGCCATTATTTACAGTGATTCTATCGTAAAGTGATAAAACGAGATAAATTACACTTTCTATTCGATGTAAAGAGAGAAAAAATTGTTATATGCGCTTACTCCGATTTTCTTCAGAATTTCGACGCTTTTGCAATTGTTTATCCTTCAGTAACATAGCTTAGCATTGCGATTCGCATTTGTTTTATGTCCAGTTATCATGTTTTGTAGCATAATATAGTTTACAACACCTAAAGGATGAAGAAAAAACAAGTGAAGATGTTGTAAGATTTCTAAATTTAGATCATTCGTTTTCAATACGAGTTTATTCTTGTACAATCCGCAAACATTTGTCAATTTAAACTTTGAAATGATGCACCAAAACATTTTAAAGAAATGAGGATTTGTAATCGGTGAGTGCTAAACATCATTTTCATTCTAAGAGCAGGACTAGCAGCAAAATTCTTAAAAATATAATTGATTTATTTAGCATGATTGTGTTTCACCTTGAGACATAAAAATAAATATTTAAAAATTGTGTATTAATTAAAATACTTTCTCAGTTAATATTTATTGATTGGTTGGTTATGTCGCTTACTCATAACATGTGAATCAAATTATTTTATATTAGAAGTTATTGAATAATCTTTTTCTTTTAAAATAGCCTAATTTATATAAACTGCATAATACCTCGAAGCAAATCCTAAGTCAACATTTAAAAAAGAAGCATTCCTAACAAGGAATGACGAGTTAAATTTTATTTTCTTTCATTATTTTTCTCTGAAATATTTTATTAAAACTCAACCACAGCATGTTGTGAACCACAAAAATATTTTATAAATATTGCTCATCCATTTGAATTAAAATTGCATGCTGCTTTGTTCTGAATAAAATTCGTAGTCGGATCGTATCGCATGATTTCTTTTCTAGTATCTAGAAACCTTGTTTTTTTAACATAACTAAAAGAAAACTTTTTGAGAAAGAAAACTTTAAAACTGCTGTACTAATTAAAATTCTTGACAATATTTTAGAATTTAAAAAAAACAGGCTTGTGTAAACTTGTTTAATAGTCTAGAATTAAGGTCTTCCATACCTCGTACAATTTATTCCACAGTAGATGTATAAGTCCCCAGCTAACATTGAGCTAATTAGCATTGAGGTCAGTAGATGTTAACGGTCTTCAAATTTCAGTAGTATTGAACTTATCAAGACAATTTAAAAACACTTCTTGATGGACAGATCTGGAAACTATCATGTAACTAATATCACCGACAGCAAGAGTTATAACGGGCACTGTGTTGTAAAGTAACGACTCAAGAGAAGAAAATATTTCCATTGAAGAACTAAAATAATGTACGGATAATATACAAGGATTTTAGGTAAGCAGTGGATAGATAGAGAGCTCCTTAATACATAACGAAATTTAATTTTTAATTGGCCCTTGGTAAAGATTGGAGATTCTTAAAAATATAATTGATTTATTTAGCATGATTGAGTTTCACCTTGAGACATAAAAATAAATATTTAAAATTTGTATATTAATTAAAATACTTTCCCAGTTAATATTTATTGATTGGTTGGTTATGTCGCTTATTCATAATTATTGATGTGAATCAATATGGATTGGTATAAGGATATACATTTGTGTAATTGTCATCCATCTGCCCTGATAAATTGTTGGTAGCGTATAGACACTGAATGAGGAATTTTCTCCAATAAAGATGTTTATATCAGCTAGTTTAGTAAACTCAGAAAATTAATCAAGTAGCTGAGTTTTCAGATGACAGCTTGATGCAATTAAACTCATTTGAATTTTAAGAAAGTACCACATCTTTGACGATTCTCCAGGATAAAAATCAAGGAGTCAAACGAAACAAATATGGTGGTTATTCCGATTTTCCTCAGCTTCCTATACATTCGGGAAAAGTTTGATTGAGGTAGTCCTCATTTGATGAAGATGAGGAGGCGTCCATTTTGCTGCCAAACAAAGAAGCGGCCAACCTCTAACATAGGGTTGTTTGATATCTCGGTAATAAATACGTCTAATAAAATCAAGATACGATCGCCTGTTGCACGCTCTTAAAAAAAATAAAACATACCTAGTAAGGGATTCTGCTATTTTTTTAAGATGTCTATATCACTTTTGGGAAATTTTAGTTATTATTATTAGGAAATTTTTACGGTAATGGTACTTAAATATTTTATTCTATTTAGAAGGAAAAATTCATGTAGTGAAGTATTTTTCAGTAAATAAAAGCAGTACTATAATTAAGGTATAATTTCTTGAGTAACGGTAACTGTTAACTTAGCACTCGTCTGTGTCATTACTACTATCGTATGATTTCATGACATGAAGAAATCATCGTTTTCCTGAGGGGTAAGTTTGTATAGTAATGGTAAATTATATATTTATTACAGTATACCCTACTAGTGGTAAAAATATATTATAAATTACTATTTTTATAAATATAATTATTTTTTTTTTATACATATAGTATTTAAAGATACATATAAGACACATATGTACATACATTGTACGTACATTACCGGTTGATAATTGGTATTCATATGTGAATTCATATGTGTGAATACAATTCATATGTGAATCTGTTATTGTTATTATTTTCATTACCTACTATTATAAACGTTAGTAATACTTCAAATTTTTTTAACATAAAATTTACTTTTTCGGCTAATATGGTGACGAAGCATAAAGAATGTCTGATATTACAATAATAGTTCTGGATACGCCAGGCAGGTTAATTATAACAAAGTCTACCGCAATTATTTAATAAAAGTGGAAGTTGTTGGTTGTTAACTTAACCATTTGTGTGGAACTTTGTGGAAAAACATACTTTGGGGAAATGAGTATTTCTCGTTTAAAATCACCCTCTAAAACTTATAAAAAAAAGTTGGAAGAGGAGGGAAAGAGCCAGACAAAGTAGTAGGAGGGGGTGTATCGCGGTTTATTTTAGAGGCGACTCTTTAAGTGGGTTGTAAAAAATGAGCTCAAGAAAATGGCGAAAAAAGAGGGTGGAAAAATCTTATTAAGTTGACGATGAAGTAGGAGGTAGTGGAAAGTGGGGTGGTTGTGCTAAATAATGTAGCAGTTTTATTTAGCCTCTTTAGCTGCGGAGCCGACCGCCAGGGGCGCTGCTTTCTTGCGCACTGCTGAACTCAAATATCACATAAATATCTGATACAGTATATATTAATGCACTGTACTACTTACTTGAACTAGTTTTAACTTTCTGTTCGTTCTCACTTATTATTCAACAGTATAAAAGGTCTTTTCAACACCTGGCCATACTATCAGTAAATTATTTTATGCTACATTTTTAAATGAAATACATTTCAGAATATTACCGGATCATTTATTTAGTCTATTCTTTTCAGCCCAGTATATGAGAAACAGCGTCGGGTAATTTACTTAAAATTTGTGTAACACATGGAATTACAACAAATGGAATGCACATAAATAATATTTCAATGAAAACTTAGCGATAAAAAATTTCTTAGTTGGACCACTAATAATATTTATCTCACTGACAGTTAAAGTTAAGTATTTTAAATCATTTCTCGTAGTTATAAAATTATAAACTGTACGCGTAAACAATAAATTTACTTAATTATTTCGCAGAATATTATTTAAGCCAATTTTTAAAACATTCAATTGATGTAGAGTGCATTATTACACATCAGCATACCGAAATGTAAGTTGTGCATAATTTAAGAAGATTTTAGTTAGGATAAACTAATGTATCCCGACAAACAAGTACTCGCAAGGATTTATTTCATAAATTATTCAAATGTATATTATTAAACATTCCAATATAAATTAAAACTAAAGGAAATCAACAAAAAAATTTATTGTGGTTAAATATCCAGTGTTTCTTCTTGAATAATAAAATTCAGTGGCAAGGTGACAGCACAAAACTTATAGAAATCAGTTATAGGTGTTACATAATTTGAAAATTGTAGGTAAATTCTATTATGCAGCAGACTAATGAAGTTCAGAATTTATTGTTACTTTTAGTGCACTATTAATTGTAATATAATATTATTTTTCGGATTTAATCGTTTTAATTAATTATTCTTTTAAACTTTTTATAAAAGATACATTTGCAAGAATAGAGATTCGGAAGGAAGAAGTTACAAGTTCTGAAGAGAATTCTTCTTACAGGATACGATTACATATTTATACTAATTTAAAGTAAATTTATACTTTAAAAAAAGTGTCGTATGTTGTTTACTTACTTTTATATTTTATGGTTTAAAACTGAAATGTTTGGAAAGTATAACAAAAATTGAACACGAAAATGTTCTAAATGAACACACTAATGTTCTTTTGCAATCAAATTAAAAATATATTTATCTTGACTTCGTTTTAAACCCTATTTTCCCTGTTTAGGGAGAAATATATTTCCTAAACATAAAAGAATCAAAGGGAATAAAATAAATAAAATCAAAACCTTAGATAAAAATTATTTTCATTAACTTAAAGAACTATAATGCTCTTATTACCAAGAGCATTGATTATTGATTAGTGATAACCAAGTCATATAGTAACAACAGGTAATAAGTAACTATCATCCTCATTCATCCTCTGAAGTAATACCTTACAGTAGTTCCGGAGGCTAAACAGAAAAAGAGGGAAGAACAACAAAGTAACAACAAGTCAGTCTACTCTCTCTACATCAAAGTAAAACTGTTATTAATGGAAATTTTGTTACACTGACTTATCGATTTCATAGACCATGATCTCTGATTAGCATTATTTTTAACCTATATTTTAGGACTTCACATTTAACCCAGTCAAATTTCATCTTCAGTTTGGCTCTTTGTATTGATAGGATACAGTTTTTCGAATAGAGCCATAGCTATAAACGCCTCTTCAAAACCACACAAACGTCGAAAACGCAATGATTTTACTGATGAACAAATTTAACTCTGATCAGATGGGAAGACAAAGATCGACCCGAGGAAATAAGGAAAGGGTGGACAATGAGAATGATACTCATTTATCTATTATAGAAACTATCAAAAGATAAAATGGTATGGTTCTTCGTAGCTTTTCTATTTACTGGTTGCTCTTATAGCCAAACATTCTGTAAGGTTGTATTATCTCTTCTTAGGATAGGTGCAACACACCGTTTATCAATGATTTTTATGAGCCAAACATTTTCTGAAAAACTGATTTTACGTCAAATATTAAAGAGCTGAGTGATGTTTTAGGATTCATTAACAACAACTCTCTAACGATTCTAGAATTTTGTCAATGAAATTATTCATTCTATCTGTAAATCCTTTTGTAACGTCCAAAATGATTTAATTTATTATACGTTTTATTATCTGTAAGATAGTTTAAAATTTCTTATTCTATATTTATGTATAAAGTTCAGCTACTACTAAACGGTTAAGAAAATTTACCTTATTGATTGAGACTTAGCAAAATAAACTTCAATAAACCGTGAAAAGTAGAATCAAGAGTTACACTTAAGTCTTTCCTCTTAGCAGCTACTAATTCTGTCCTGACTGTACAAATGAGAATAGAAATTAAGATAATTACTTTATAATATTAGTGATAACATATTGAAAGATATAATCATTTGGATTATAATTCTTAAACAGGGAAATTATTTTATGTATATTTTTTTCTAATCTTTGTTTTTTTTTGTTAACTGCGGTAAACCTAAACGATTATCAGTGAGCTAATTCAAGTTATTACTCACTACTAAAAACCGCATAATCGTCCAGGTAAAAAAATCCCACATTAAGGAATTTAGGAGGAGGAAGTGATTTCTCCATAACTTCATCAACAGACTCAGTGCACTGCTGTACATCCTAATTTTAAGGTCACTAAAGTGGTATCCAAAAAAATAACAGATGCATATGTCATGAATATATAAAGAGTGAAATTGTTTAATGGCATTGTAAAAAAAAATCATCTTTTTTCTTCAGATTGAATACAGATTTAATTGATGATTCTGAACATTGGTTAAAAATCAATAAATCGACAATCGCGTGATTGTATACGTGTCTAGAGCGACAGTTTTCCAGTTTTACCGGAGTACTCATAAAAACCTTTTGTTATTACCAATACTTACACAGATGATGGAGGAAGTACGGTATAGGGATGATGATGCTGTTGAAGTTAATATTGCTTAAGTTGATTTGAACTCAACCCTGTTAACCCTGTTTCATTTTACATAAAGTTTATCTAATGCTAAAGTTGTGTTCTAGTAAAAGAGTTACGGGTTGAGGCGATTTCTTTCTCAGAAGCGCAGGCTATAAAACTTGAACATGAACGCTGACAGGATACAAATAAATATTTTAAATTTGTATTGCTGCACTAGATGAAAAGTCACTCAGAATTACTGCTGTGTATTATAATTAGTATTATTTAATCGATTATAAAAATATATCTACGTATAAAATATTTACACAATGAAAATTAGTTTAATTTCGTAAATACGAGTATTATTAATGCTAATACGGAAATTTAAAAAAAAATACAGTAATTTTACCTACAACTTAGCAGTTTTTGCAGGGTATTCATTGTTCGTCTACGTGCAAATACGAGCAGTGGGGTTTGTTCATATATGACAATGGAATACTTGTATATTATGATGCGCATATATATACACACGGTTCTTCTTTTTTAATAATTTAAAGATTTTTTGACTAAATACTATTTAAGCACTATTTTTATTCATTTAATTTTTTCACACAGCATGTTATATAACAGATTTCATGTTACTACGGGTATAATACATCTAGTAAACAACTTATCATAGCTCTGAATGCCTTGTATAAAATAGATAAGAATTAAAAATAAGTCCGTATAAGAAATATATTTTTTAAATTACAATATAATAGGCTTTAAATACTTTGAAGAATGGGAAGTTACCCTTTAGAAATTAGTGTAGTCGATACTGAACAGATATCGATAGTGGACGAGAAGGAATCGATACAGGACAGGTGCAGCCGACTAATAGGATTGGAGAGCTCATTACCATGTGAATGCTCTGCGTCGGGGATTTTGTCATTTTCAATTAAGCGTTCTCCACTCCCACCCTTCTGTGTTTGTCCTGGAAATCATATCCGTATTTGTCTCTGGACTGAGCTGCTAGATCGCTTTTCAAAACATTTCTTTCAAATTCCCCTTGCTCTTAGATTAAGAATCATGTAGTTATATTAACTCGAAATTTTTCTATAATCCTCTATAAGTTATTATTACATTGTTTATTCAGCATGTAACGCGATATAAGTGTATTTTATATTTTCTTGGTTCAACAGTTATTCTTGTTTATTTTAAACTTCATCTGTATGTGATTAAGTATCTCACTTTACTTGTGTTGATAGGTGAGATTGATTGTTAAAATTTATCATCAATATAAATATTTGTCTTTTTTAATAGCATTATAAAGAAAATTAAATATTATTTTCTACTTTTTATCATAATTAAACCTAATATTTCGTCTTAATAAACATATTCACTAGTTTTTTTTTTTTTTTTCATTGCAATCAATGTCTTTTATATAGCTAAACATGAAATCACTAAATGTTATAAAACATATTTTTAATCCTGTCTAAAACAGTGCTTGTTGTAGTGTTACGTTCAAACCAATTAAATTAGTATCAACTATCACCTTGAAAAATAGCAAAAAGTCTGAAAAATAAATACTCATTTTCAGTTAGGTAAATTTAAAATAATTGGAAATAATACGTGAAGTTACTTTTATTTAGTTTTTGTATTTATTTATCAAAGTTGCTAATTCTTATAGACCTGACGCATAAAACAACAATCATTGGCTACTTTATGTTTATCATTTATGTATGCGTTAAAATGGAAAAAATTCACAAACCAAAACCTATATTTAACGATCGATTAGAAATTTGGAAACAGTTTTTACAAGTAATGGATAATGTTTATACTAACTTTTCTGTAACGATGGAAACATAAAACAGAACACCCTTCATTTTAGCAGCCATACCAGTAGCAGGATCAGCATTCAGCACTTTTGATAGAAATTTACTGTAGAGTGCGATTTTATTACCTACATTTTAAGATTGCATACATATAAGCGTTCGTAAAATAACGTCTAAATGATGTTAACATATTATTAACTTCAAGACTTAATCGTTGGCCACGATTTCTTTTTAAGTTTGTAATTAATATTTATTAAAAAATGTATCGATGAAATAAATTATGCAATTTAAAAAATTGTTTGAATCCTCTGTTGTGTTTCCGTAGTATAAAATTAGTTTTTTATATAAATTTTTAACCAGTTTGCTTTCCTTAACTTATGACAAACAAATCGTCTGTTTAAGTGTGAATTTACCATAAAAACTTTCGTGAATTTATTTATAAATTCTCCGTTAGTTATCGTAAACATTTTTCATAACTTTCATGTAAAAAATTATACTCGCATTTTTTCTAGATAAAATATACCCTCTTACCTTATTTACTCTTACCTTATTTTCATATCGTGCGTACTCAGATTCAGAACATAAATTAAGTGCAAGCATTGAACAATATGAATCCTCAATTAAATTTAGTGCAAAATACAAATAATTAACAATATTTTTTTTTCTTTTTTTTTCTCCTCCTCCTCTGGGTCGGACCTACAATGAAGTATTGCTCAACCCAGGGGAGTGTCCTTGCCACTAGTGGGGCTCCCCACCCGCCGGCTGTCACTTCGGCGTGGCAGGTCAGACCACCGGGTCTGGATCTTATTCGAGTGCCTTGTCTTTAACCGTGTACAGAGGCGGAGAGGCCAGGCCCGGCTATGCCGTTCCCAGCTCCCACCCCCGACGGCCGGGTCTCGGTCTTTTCTTTCCATGCACACTCTAACTTTTTTTTTGTTTACCCAAGATTGAAAACACACTAGTATCCTCTTAACCTGTCGGTCTCCACATTCCTTCTGAGCACTGTGGTAACGAATCTGCTCACAGCACCCCAGGACTGCCGTGAGCAAAGCATAGTCATAACATCTGGAGTTACATCCAGATGTTATGATCCAGTGCGAGTATCTTCCTACGCAGGACAGTCAAAGAATGTGTGCTCAGGAGTCACCACCGAAAAGGAGCAAAAGACACATTCCGGGGATTCTCTTCTTCCAATTCTGTGCAGGTAACGTCCATAAGCACCGTGACAATATAGGCTTGCGTGAGGAAGTAATTCAATTCCCTGAGCCTCCTGCCACACCATGCATCCAAATCAGAAATGAGTCTCCTTATCTGAGCCTTATTTGAGCCTTTTCACCGGCAGCCCATCTGTCTCTCCATTTGCGTCAGACATCAGTTTGAGCTTCAGTTCTATCTCTGCCACCGTACCGGTCGCACCTCTCTTCAATCAACAGATCAATCGGAGGCACTGTCGTCAACACACAGACCGCCTCGTAGGACACAGTACTGTAGGCAAAAACTACTTCTAATAATGTTCTATGTATAGATTAACAATAATATTATAGAAATTTTAATTCACACTAGGAACGATTTTAATGTGAGTATCAAGTTCTGTGAACTGAAAAAGTGATAAGATTATTTTACTCGATTGCGCTTTATCACATTACGCAATAGCATCCTATTAAATGAGTTAATTTTTCCCTGCCTGTATCATAAAATAATATAATTAAGAAATAATTAAATATATACAAGATCCTTGAAGTGTTGGAAGTTTTTTTAAAAAGAGTTTTTTTTTGAAATACAATTATTACTAATAGTAATACACTGAATTCTAATTTTAATCAATAATAATTGTATTTTATAACATTAATAACATATTTAACATTAACGACATTATGTTAAATGTTAATACAATTTTATAAGATAATGTATTTTAAAATTAGAATTCACCGATATTTGTAATACTCATTAAGACTAAAATTAAATCTGGTCTGAGTGATTTACCATCAGAAATTATAATATTTACTTCTTTTTCTTGTTTTATTAATACATGATAAATGTGTTACTACTGTTAAAAAATATAGAAATAAGGTGAAAGTTGACTAAAATATAAGGTTTACTATCTTAATTAATAAAAAATCTATCTTAATAAATATTTTAATAAAAACTATCTTAATAAAAAAAAGTAAATATGATCAAAATTTAACGATCATAAAACATGATCGGTATATTTTGATTTTGTTATGTTGATCACAAAGTAGATCGATACCATAGAACATTAAATAAACTTACACATAGAACAAATTTGTTTTTATAGATTCTGATTTTATTGCTTACAAAATTCTCCTGGCTAACCTTATAAACCTTATTTGGCTACAATATAATTTTCTGTATGTTTTGTATAGATTTCAAAATCTAAACTAATCATCTTCTAGAAATAGTTTATATACAATTCCCACATTATAGGTCTGAATATTATTTGTATCAACACAAATTATGTTGTATAAATAATAAACAAAAGAATTTTAGATTTAGTTTATCTACACTTTGTTTTGACTATACAGTTTATCAGATGTGATTTAATATATCAGTTCTAATCGCATTGAAAAACTATTTTTGCTTCTGACAGGTATATTATTATATTATTGATCTTACTGCTGTCAGATAAAAATAAGTTAAAAAAGAAAAAAATATTTCAAAAGCCTCTACCTAAGCCACTGATCTCAAATAAAACCGAATTTTTAAAAAGATCGGTATAATCATTTTTTTAAATTCTTTTTTTATACTTTAATGAGACTTGAAATTCCGAGAAAATGAAATCAACATTTTAAATTGACAATTGAGTATTTGTTCTGTTATCAGAAAACTAAATAAAATAGAACAAGAAAACAAGTTTATATGGATCCAAGAAGTTTGTGGGACGAAGTTGAGCGAGGGTGAATGGATTTCAACCTGGCTTTGAGTGAACCAGGGAGATGTCCCAGGAGGGTGGTCACTCCACACTCCATACCCTCCACCCTGATTGAATCACGCTGTCCACACCCCTGGAATTACACTTGAAATCCTTTTTCCTCGGTTCCCACATTTATCACGCACCCCACGGACCTTTATCCTACAAATTAGACTTTCTAAGCTACAACCCTTAAATTTGATTCATTCAACTTCATACAAATGGGAAAACGATTTTATTTGATGAAACTTTTCAGCTTTTTACTGATTGTCGGTTACACTAAGCGAACAAAATTGTAAAATTACTTTTAACAGGTGAATCGAGTTCGATATTACATACAAGCCTACTTCTACATAATCCGGTTTTGTACGTTAAACAATAACGTTGGTAGTTGAAAAACTTTCATTTATTTGATGCTTATTATTTAACTTAATTTCACTACAATAATATTATGTTTCCGGGTACATTAAAACTGAATACACAAAATAATGGTTTAATAATGCTACTTTAACATTCAAATTTTGATAAAATTTCGGGTTAGTTATTTTTAATTTTTTTTTTTTTTTTTTTTTTTTTTTAATTTTTGGTGTATGTCACTTATTTTTATCATTCGATTTCAGTAAAAAGAAAAGCTTATCGAGTCAACCAGTATTCAATTTTATTTATAATATATGTTTAAACTCAATACTTTATTAACTGGAATATTTTTATATTCTCTTTGTTTTAGAAGTTCTCCAGGGTCATATAAATACGTGCACTTATTTTAAGTGGGTGAATTAAAAAAATATATATATATATATTTTTAAATATATGATGATTTTAAGATTTTGTATTTCGTCATCATTTTAGGTAATTGTAGGCTTGAAAATTTTCACTAACTCCAAAACACATCATTCATCCAAAAACAAGTTACCTGACTCTAATTAGCTGTAGGTTTGTAATTACTTCATGAATAGCTTATGAGAATAGCATATTGGCTAGTGCTGTTCTGATATTCAAAGTATTTTTTTTACAAACCTTCATGAAATAATCTTAAAACCCGGGATAAAACAGTATATATTTATCACCGTATCCCTTAAATCTCTTGGTGTATTATTTTTTTGAATTGTTATTTTTTTTGTTTTTCTGTGACGGATAGAATTATTTCTGTATTAGAATAACTGATTAAGTTAAATTTGCAACTGATTTCTGTTGAACTGAACACCATGGTGTCAGTCACTTTATACCTTAGATAATTAATTACCTTAAGTTTCGAAGGCTTTGATGGGCGTAAAAATTTTTTATTCTTTGAAAATAATTTCTACCCTCTCTCTCTCTACTATCTTGTGGAGTTTAGTTTTCATTTCTGGTGTTTCTCCTATGTTTTAATTTTGTATTAATATATTAACGTGAAATTTGGTTTGATTTGTCGTGGCTTCAGTGCTACGAGTGCTACAGAAATCGTAGACAGCACAAGGAATTAGACGTGTGTGACGTCTCTCCTATATTCGTAATTTTTTGTTTTATAATATTTTACTGTGTAGATAGTTTCATTTCAACATGGTATATTGTTACGCAAAATTACAAAGCTAATGAAGTTGTAAATTAAATCTAATACAATTTATTTTGAACTATTCAGATATTCTTAATCAGGCCATCAAAATATTTCTGTTTTTTTTTTTTCATTTTTACACAAATATGGTGTTTTATTACATCCTTTGTTGTTTATGTATACGAGTAAAAAGTTATCAATATAATGTAGGATTTGATTCATCACCAGCACTGCCATAAACTGTTACATTTTGCCTAGGCAGTAGCATAATAGATCAAGAGAAATGCCTATAGCTAATTTCCTTTTATATGTATTCTACAAGCAATTATTAATTAATGAGCTGAAGAATAATCCACATTAAAATTTATGCTATTATATTAACACACCTTCATCGAGTTCTGACTAACAAGTGGTTGTCTGCCAAATTCATGACCAAAGAGATATTATACGTGAATAATACTGATATCAAATCACAAAGAATATTGTATTATTTTTTCTGAATGGCATTTTGTGCGTTGTAGTATTTTACATTTAAATATAGAATGAAAGTATTCCCATGACGCTGATTAGGAAGTATCTATAAAGGTATACTGTAGACGTATAATGAATTTTAAAAAACGTAAAAATCTAGAAATAATTCATTATATATTCTAATTTTAAAAACTTTTATAAGGATTTAGGTAAAGTATTTTTACAAATACACTAATTCATTAATTTGATAAGATATAACCGTTATTTTCTTGCGACTTCAGATCTTTTAGGAATCACTCTGAATACAAAGGATTTTTATATGAATCAAGACCAGCGATGATGAAGATAACAATGACGATGACGAAGACGGTGGTGGTAATGATGATGATTTCTGGTTTTCACTTCTTCCCCATTAAAATTAAATTTATTTACATAATATAATCAAATACAAGGCCCTTGCCTTGACATATTCCCACATAACTACAAACACACAGTCTACTTCGCCAATCTCCGTGGTGAGTGGTAATAACTCAGCCTTTCATCCGGAAGTTCCAGTTACGAATCCCGGTTGTAACATATTTTTTATTCGCTAAAAATTTCCATCATGGCAAATGACTATAGTTGTTTAGCCCTTAGTTAAAAAAAAAAAAAAACAATATCTAAACATATATAAAATTAACTCACTTGTTAATTATGGACACATACAATAATATAGAAATTAAAGAGAATTTTAGTAAACACGGTACCTACCTGCAGACTATAATTATGTAATAATTTTATTTGTGACTGTGAATTAAAATAAAAGTAAATTGTAATTTATTGTACATTTAAGTGAATAGCAATAATAGAGTTTATTTCATATTGTCATTAGGTTTTTTTATCAGGGAATCAGCAACGCTGGTATCTGAATAGAGAGAATGATACACTGTTTGCAGCACTAAAGCAGTGTAGCCCGAGGGCTAAACAGTCATGTCGAGAATGGACTGCTGGTGGAGCGTGTTCTGTCTGTCCTAATGAGAGGAAGCATTTGCTTAACCGCAGAAATGTGCAGCAGAACACTAGCGCTTGAGCGCTCAATTTTGTTGATCCCGACCACTCTTCTATGTAATTAAAGTTTAAAAAAAAAAAAACAGTTATTTACGAAAAAGGGCATCATTAATTAAAAGTTGTATACGAGCAAAACTTCAGTAACGAAAAAATATTTACAAAATTATACCGTGTGTTATTCTTAACAATTTTTTCTTACGAACAGTAATCACAATTAATAACAGAAAAGTTTAAAAATAATATTAAAATTCACACATTATAATATTTTTTATATAGAACTATCAAGAGAGTGTTTCCAAGATTGAAAATAGTTATTTATATTATTATATTCTAACATGTATTATTACAAAATTATACGATATAAAAAAAAAAATGACGTTATAGCTTTTAATTACTTACATAAATTTATCTGTTTGATGAAATAACAGATTAAGTGTAGAATATTCTACTTTCCTTTTGTGTATTAAGAGTATACGTGGCTTGTAGAACAACAAATGATAAAACCTTTCCATGCAGTGAATGCAGACTTAAAGTAACGAAGTACCTGCCAAAGTGTATGAGACGGAATAACAATGCTATGAATAAGAAATTTTGTCCTTTCCTCTACTAACTTTCGAAATTTATCAGAATTTTGCTGAATAGTTTGTATTCAGCTTGGATAATTTTCTTTTCACGTAATTCACACATTTTCCTGACACAAATGTTCTAATAAAAATTTGACGAAGTAGCCTTTAAACATAAAAATTTTGCAGTGGTGGTACTGTAAGAATCTCATGAGTTTGGGTGCTAATTTATAGAGGAAAATCAGTTTCCTACTAACCTTAGGTAGGAACCTAAGAAGGTAGTAGGTTAGTACCTTCATCTTCCATCTACTAGCCATTTGTTAATTAAATCCAGTACTTTGTAATTTAGCAAAATCTACGATAGTACCAGGATCCAGAGACAGGATCCGTAAACGATGCATTGTGATGTCCTCTGGAGTAGTCCGGATGGTCCACAGTAAAGACCGAGTATAGAACGGGCCCCAAATCTGAGCCCTTATGAACATCCAACCCACTATCAAGAAATACAGACAAGTCTTGATTGCACTTTCTTGGGGGAAAAAACTCCGTCCAGGTAGTTGTGTAGGATTAAGTAATATGGTTGAGTAAAGATCTCCTTCAATATAAAAACTAGGCCAGGAAACAAAATTTATCAAAGACCTGCTGGATATCAAAAAAAGAGCCCAGCAATTCATCTTCTCTTCTAGACACTAATTGATAACTTTGACAACTCCATATGTTGTTGGTTTGTTGGGTTATCAAGACTGATGCGAAATGATGGTCAGAAATAACAAGTCCTTGCTCCAAAATCGGTCATAGCCTCAGTAGTAGTTTTTCAAATACCTTTGATAAAATAGGTAACAGACTTAAATTATCTACCGGTAATATGCTACATAAAGTATTGGCTTACCCGCTTTCATGACAACTACCACCGTGCAATAACCTCCATTCCGTCGGGTGGTTCGTAGTTCGAATAATGTCATTAAAGAAATGTGTTATGCCATCTAGTGCCTTGAATGGAAGCATAAAAAGTTGAGAACGATTTTCCCCATTTTCAAATTGAGTTCCACTTGAACTTGATGGTTTGAATTGGTTTTTGAATCAGTGAGGTCTAATTTTATTTAGTAAAAAGTGTTTCAGATTTAACTTCATAGTGCCTAATTTGACGGAACTAAGAATGTGCAAAAAAGTGGTTTGAAAATTAAAATAGTTAAAAATTAAAATTCGAAAATTGCGTTTTACGCATTTGAATATTTATTCTTAAACATGTAAGCAAAATATTATAAGAATATATCAGTCTGTACTTAAGTATGATTTCTGGAAAAAAACATAGTCACATGGAAAATAAACATTCTTGTCGTAAGTTTATACGAAGGGTAAAGGGATACGTTTATTTAAAACATGGAATCACTTCCTGATGTAGTGTGGTTTCTGAAGGAATTTGGCGAGTTATTCTTTTCTTTTCGTTCCGAATACTAAGGATTACGATTACATAGTTTTCACTTCTTTTTCTTTTTTCAAAAGATTTTCATTCTTTTGCTCTATTGTTGTAGCCCTTGTTCCTTCTATCAATTCCGTTTTATACTCTTACTTTTCTTTCTCCCTGAAACTTAGATTCACGAATCACATTTATAAATTTATATCTGTCTTTAGATAGATCCTTAGAAATATCTAATGTGTTTAGATATTTTTCTATTTCTTTAAACCAGTTGTTCTTTCTTGCTTTGTTTAGGTAGAAATTAAATATTTGTTTTGTCAATCTTTGACTGTCTATTCTGCTTAAATGTCCATAAAACTGTAAGCTTTTTGTCCAGATTAAGTCCCAAATTTTTTGTGTATGTTTGTAAATTTCATTTTCGCTTTTCAATTTGTATATTTCTTCTTCATATTTCGCTCCATAACATTTTCTTAAAATCCTTTTTTCTACTTTTGCTATTTTTTGTTCTGAAAAAAAATTGCACACATTATGGGTGCACCTACAGTGCAAATTATGTTTGGTGCTATGATTTCTCCCAAATATTTAAATTTTGGAAGTATAATTATTTCTATGTTTTCGGAAATTTTACGGCTTGAGCTTTGTTCTCTTTGTCATTGAAAACCAGTTAATTTTTTCTTCAGAAATTTGAAGACCGATTTTGCTTGCGCATTCGGTTAGTTTTTGAGTTTTTATCTAAATATCTTGCGAAAATTAGAATATTGTCTGCGAAGGGCAAAATGTTTATATTCATGAATTGAGTTTGAGTGCACATTTTTAGGTTTTTGTATATGTATAACTTTTAAGTTCTTTCTCCCATTCTCTAATAACGTTTTCAAGGGCACAATTAAGAAGGATCGAAGACAGTCCATCTTCTTGCTTTCACCAATTTTTATTTCGAACGGTTCTGAAGGTTCCCCGAAGAATTTCACTTTTAATTTTGTCTTGGTAATGTTTCTTTCATAATATCTATTGTGTTCGGACCTAACTTAAATTTTTAAAGAATTTTAAGTAGAGATTGCCTGTGCATGGAATCGTAGGCTATCTTAAAATCTACAAAATTATTCTTATTATTATCGTGAATTATTCTTGGGTTTTTAATTTCTTGGTGAGTAAAATTTGGTTTTGATTAAAGAATTGTTCTGTTCGACTTCTTACAGGTCTAAATCTACCTTGATATTCTTCGATTTCTTTTTCAATTGTCGGTTGTATTTTTCTTAAAAAAGTTTTATAGGACTGACAACAGTGAAATTCCTCTGTAGTTTTTTTTTTGTTGACGATGAGTTGCGAAGGAATGTATTTACCCACACCCCATGGGTCACCATGGGGTTGTGTCGGGCTCCGAACCAGGGACGATAACCGCCCCCAGCTAGCCAAACCCAGCGAAGTAAAAAGCCTGGCTGAGCGACTAAGCAGACTTCACAGCTCCTACCGACTAAACCTTCCTCACCGCTCTTCACCGCCCGGTGACCGGGCCCGAAATTAAGCGCAACTCAGTCTCGGGGGCTTACTCGACCTCTTCTCTTGAGCTTCCTTTCTTCTCGTTCTGCATCTGAAACAAATAAAACAAAAAACAAAAGTCCTACTCACTCACTCAATCATTCTGTCACATCCATTCTCTCCTCCCACACACCATTTTTATATATATATATTTTATTTATGTTTTTATTTTATTTATCTTTTGTGTGTGTGTGTGTGTGTGTATCCTGTGTGTTCGTGTTCACGGCCCGGCAGGTCCAGGAGTCCCCGTGCATCATCATGAACGTCCATCCCCCGAGGGACGTACGGTGACTCAGCAGGGGGCTGTCCCCGATCCCGACTCCTTGTGTGTGTTCGTGTTTTGAGCCAAGAGGCTGGGGAGTCCCCCTGCTTCCTCATCACGGCCTATCCATGCAAGCACAGACAAACCGCAACTCCGCAGAGGACTGTCCTCCTCCCCCAGTCTCTCCCGTCAGTACGCATCCCAATGGTCTTCATCTTCTTCTTTTGTTTTTAGAACAATTGTGACGTATTCCTTCACAATGTCCCACTCGTGAGGGCTTCTTAACATCCACTCAATCGTGTTTACTGGGGTTAGATCTTCGATTCCCTTTTCTTTCCTCAAGTCTTCCCAACGTGGAAATTCATACACTGTGTGTAATGCAGAGTCGTCCTCTCCACCGTATATATAATTCATCCGTTGCCGTCTCTTAAATTTGTATAAATAATTATTAAATTTCCCGTGGCCAGAGAGGAACTGCGAGAGGTAATAGTTCACTTCCCCATGTCCTCTCCCCAGCCACGGCCCCAAGTTCAGGATAAGACGTCTGGTCCACATTCCCACTCTCGTCTCCTCTCACATAGTTTTCCATTCCTCCATTAAGTTTGTAACGGCGTCTCCTTTTGGCATTCCTTCCCCTATTCTAATCCTTTGTTTTGCCGTTAGTTCCATCTGGGGGATCCGGCAAGTACTCCGGCCGCCATCGTAGAAAAAGTTCGGTAGCCATTTATAATCTTAAGGCATCCCCTTCTCTGTATCGAGTGTATCCTCAACATTCCACAGTGAATTGAGTGCTGTCTTCCAGGCTGGGACGGCGTATAGTATAATCGCCCTAATGCTTGAGAGTAATAATCTTCTTTTAGATGCCCGTAGCCCTCCACCCGGAAACATTACTCTGGTTAGGATGTTACTCCTCTATCCGCCTTTTCGATCACCTTATCAAGGTGATAATTGAAGAGCCCGGACCGAGACATCCAGATGCCCAAGTATTTCACATGTTCCTGCATCTCTATCCTTGTACCATCTAATAGTACCCGTATTGGTCTTATCTTCCTACGACCTATTATAGCTATTGCCTGCGAGTTGCACGGTTCCAACCGTAATCCTGTCTCTCGCATCTTTTTACTTATAGTGTTTTTTTTTTTTAACCTCCGGAACCACAATTAAGTATAACTTCAGAGGGATGAGATGAATGAATTGTAGCATGCTTGAAAAATGCCATGCCTGACCGGGATTCGAACCCAGGACCTCCGGATGAAAGGCCGAGATGCTACCACTCGGCCACGGAGGCCGGCTACTTATAGTGTTTATCGCTGGATTAGCTTCTCGTTCTACTTCTTCCTCATTGTGGCCCCTTACTAAGACAGCAAGATCATCTGCATAACCCAAGTTCTGTCTTTTCAGAAAGCTCAACTTTGATAACATCGTCAAAGACAATATTCCAAAGTACGTTGCTCAGCGCTGATCCCTGAGACACCCCCCCCAACATTGTATTTAAACTGTCCTTCGTCCGAAACCATTGTCACCAATCTGTCAGTAAGGTATTTATTTACTATTAAACGAAGGTATGAACTTACACCTCTTCTTCGCAGAGCATCGTTGATTTTTTGTTTCGGGATAATCCTGAAAGCGTTTTTAACATTGAGGAGGACCATAAAAGGAATCTGTCTGTTCCTCCTCAAACCCGCTCGACATTCGTCTGTCCATTTAATCACGTGCTTCAGTGTGTCAACAGTTGATTTTCCTTTTCGGAATCCAAATTGTACTTCCGAGAGACCACCTCTGTCCGTAATTTCCTCTTCTAGTCTTTCCGCCACCATACTCGCTAATAGCTTTACCCATACCGGCAGCAGTGATATCGGCCGAAAACGGCGTTCCTTCGTGGTCGAACCAGCATGCTTGATTAATACAACATGTCCCGTGCGCCAGCATTTCGGAAAGTTGCTCGTCGTGAGTGCGCCGTTCAGCGGATCTAGTAAGGACCAAGGATCCGTCAAAGAAAACGCCCTCACCAAGATCGCCTGAACCCCGTCCGGTCCCGGGAACTTCTTAATATTCATCTTCAGAACATGTGTCAGAAACTCCCTTCTGGTGAATCTGGGTGCTCCTTCACAATCTATTTTCCTGTACTCTGCGGGAGTTAAGGTGAAGAGATCTCCCATTACCTTTTCTATCACTCTCTTAGCCAATAGCGGGGGAAGGGAATCGAATCTCTTCATTAGGACCCGGTACGCCCTACTTCATATATCCATTTCCAGGATATTTTATTTCTCTGTTAGTTGTTCTGTTTTCTCCAAACTCTATGGCTTCTGCGTTAATGTCTCCCATGATCACATGATCACTAGGGGACGGGAAGTAGTTCTTATTATATTAGTGAGATTATCTAAAAATTCCTCAAAGGATTCCACCGAGCAGTTTGAGGATATATATCCCCCAACGATTGTGCACATAGATAATATCACAGAAAGTAAGCTTTTTTTCATTCGAGTACCTATGACATCGAATTTTCGAGAGACGTTGATTATGGCTACATCATTCTCCTCATCTGTAAGCCTATTGTTCATTTTCGTCATGGCGACGTTGGGCTCTAATATAACTATTCAGTCGTAGCCATCTTGTCTTGCTAGTTTCCACACCAAATCGTGTGAAACCCTCCGTCTACCTACGTTAATCTGCAGACATTTCATTTCGATTGTTGAACGTTACGACCTCCGATCCGCTGTTCATGTAGTTCACAGTTAACGCTACCCGTTCTATATCCCCGTCTGTTACAGACCAAGCATTTGGCAATCTCCTGACAGCTACTGATCTGGTGTTCCGTGCTCCCACACCGAAAGCACATTCTTGTTCTATCTGACCATTACAATTATAAGATGAATGGCCCAGCCGCCAGCATCTAAAGCACCTCTGGTCCCCATGTCTGAGTTCTATCTTGGACGTATGCCAGCCAATGATCACACTCACTACAGTATTCAATTATTCGGCTGCACGTGCCGACAATTGAATCGTAGCTCTTTTGGTTTCCCCGAAAGCAGGTGGAAGAGCCGACACCCTCGTCTGAGTCTGCAAACCGATCACCATTTGAACAGCTTCCACAACTTCCTTTTCAGTGTGATCTATGTCTAGGCCTTTAATATTAAATACCGAGGTTCTTCTGTCCAGAGGATTGTCAGCGATGATTACGTCGTCTAACTTTTCGTCTAACCTCCTCAGTAAGTCTTGTTTTTTTCCGACGAATATTTTTTCCTTAACTCTTATTTGCACTTCGTCCGTTCTGGCTTTTTTTATTAAGACGATGTCCTCAGCCAGATCCTTGCTGACACCATCCTTCACCATTTTAAATATGTCGGCATAACTCACCACCTGCTTCTTTACCGTGACTAACGTAGAGGGTGGACCTCTCTGGTGTTGAGGCTTTTTTATACCCGTGGAGACCAAGTAAAGTTTTAGTTTATCACCTGGGCTCTTTCTTTTTCTTTGCAAAAACACTCGTATTTTTGCTACCCGGATTCCGTAGCTGTCGTTAGAACTACAGAAGTTTATTTTATCTCCCGCCGCCTTTTGAATCTTGATCAGGGCCTTCAGCATATGATCAATCATCTCTTCATCCTTTTCATTGATCGATAGGGCAAAATTTGTTGACTTTTTTCTTCATCCTCGTGATAAAGGATCTCAACGTTCCTAGTATCTTTGATAACCTACCACTCGGAGGAAAGAGATCGGTATTGAGCCTCCTTTTGATCTCCGGAGCTCGGTCTCCTATTACTGAGGTGTATTTGTTTCTCACCCAAGGACCGCAGGGTGTAATATAAACCATCGGTTCGTCTAATACCTTCGGATTGATCTCAGTGAGTACCTCTACCCCTTTGTATGTTTCTAGCAACTATGTATTTGTAATTACCTTGCTTAACCCAAATTGATTCCCAGATTGTAACTTTGGTTCTATTTCCTCCTGTATCCTGATTTTATCAATGTCCACCGCCTTCTCAGTCTGACTTTCCCTGTCCGCTGAAAGTTGTAGCCTCGAACTAGCATATAGGGACGTTACCGAGGTTTTCAGTTCCCTGGTTCTCTGCTGGACTCTAAGTGCACAATCTCTTATTTCAGTCTTCGTGTTCTTGCTCTTGATTAACCAAAGGATCATGTAACCGGTTGTTACAACTTTTTGTTGTAACAAGTGTGTCTGGAATTTTTAAAAATCTAAACGTACTATAAAATATCCTTCATTGTAATCTGCAATCAGGCCTGTACCTCACAATGAAATTAGTCCAGTTCCTGAACCACCTGTGAATGTAGGTTGTGTAGCCACCTGTGTTTGTTTCAAAAGCTGCGACGAAGAATAAAGCACTACTGAAGAAGACAACAATGATTTTGATTTTGAATCATCTTTCGATAAACCACATCTTATTATATCACAAGGTGACAAGGTGAATTAAATGACTTGGTTAGGGACTTAAATTTATCAAAAAATCAAGTTGAACTGTTAGAATCAAGACTGCAAGGATTGAATTTATTTCAAAAAAATACAAAAATTTCCGGCTTTCAAAGCCGACAAAAAGAGTTCTCTCAGTACGTTATTGATGAAGATAAATTGGTTTTCTGCACAAATATTGATGAGCTTATGTTGCACCTAGGACAAGTTCATAAACCTGAGGACTATCGTCTTTTTATAGATTCGTCCAAGTATAGTTTAACAGTGGTTCTATTACACAATGTTAACAAATATTTTTCGATATCAGTCGCTTATGGTATTAATTTGAAAGAGATAAGCGATTTGATGAAAGACGTTCTTAAAAAATAAATTATAAAAAACATAGCTGGAACGTATATATGATTTGAAAATTATAGCTATTTTGTTAGGCAT
>JAAAKQ030000001.1:598207-609722 GCA_010016005.3 Zanna intricata | reverse complement strand
AAGTGAGAGTTGAGAAATCTTTGGACGTAGATGCCACAGTACATTCACCTACAGAGCCTCTAAGAGCTCAACGAACTGTCACAGAGAGAGCGAGCACATCATTCGACCCATATTTCGATCTGGAAGCTGAAGTAAGAAAGGCTATTAGTGAGTGTCTAGAAATGACGAAAGTGCCAAGTTTTCCACCCTCACAACCTAATGTCTCGGCTGATGTTAGTAGCATCGCTCACATCTAGAAGAGAGGATGATAACATGTCAGAAGCATCAGAAACACCATCAGAGGTAGAGGCTATAAGACGAATGGAGAAAAAATCCAAGAAAGGCTGGCCAGAAGGAAAGCCTAGAAAATAAAGTTGCAAACATGAGAAAATCAAAGACCGGAGATTTAATTATAATTATAGTACATATAATTAAAAGTTTTGATTTAGTAATAACGAGTTTACCTTTTCTTTTTGAGTAGAAGGTGCTAATGACCTGAGTAGTCGATACCCCTAAAACTTCAGAAAAAAAATAATAACTGCAGAGAACAGGATTATCATAAAAAATTTAGTATACAATTTAACTAAAAATTAGCAACCATTAATACGAACAACGTACAAAATGAGTTGAGTGGATGATTTAAGTACTTTTAGATCAAGATTTCTTCATTCCTTGTACACATAATATTTCGTTTTATTTTATTTGTCCACTATTTATGTTTAGAAAAAGGATCCCAATACATAGTAGAGTTAAATATTTTATGTTATCAAATTTAACTTTTTAATTCTATACAAAATGAGACATATTTATATAAAATATCAAATGTGGTAACCAATGTAGAATCGAAATTTTATTTGTTATTCCTAATTCTTTGGTGCAAAAATATAAAACCTTACCTTAGAAAAAATAAGAAGTATTTTGTCAATTTCAATTTACATTAGATTAAAAATAAAACTACATTCATTAAAAATGTTATTTTTTTTAGTATACACGAAAAAAAATCATTCCTATTTAATTTTGTAGAAATTTAGTAGTTATCTAATATAATATAATGTCTCTCTATGCAACGGCATAATATCTCTTGAGTAGGAAAATAAACAAAAAATTATTAAGTTTATATTTAAAATGTAAAATGATGCTACACTTATTTACAAAAGATAGTTTATTTTAGGAAATAATATTAACTGGGTTAAGAGTTGTAAAACTAAAGAAAAAAAAAATTGTTTTTTTTCTCAATATAAGTACAGTGCATAAGATGAAAATCAAAGCTTGCATGCACGAGACAGACACTCGCTGTGCAAGTTATTGTATTACTATTTTCTAATAACATTAATCTAATTAAGAAACCGACTATTCTGCAATACTGTATCTAATTATTTTCATAAACAGCAAAAATTATTTCCACAATTAAAATTTATTATCATTTTCTTTAATTTCATACAATAATTTCTTTAAAATTATTTAGTCTATTTATAAATATTTCTCACTGTATCTAATACAAAAACGAATAGTTTATACTTGTATTAATGGGTTATTGCATTCCTTGCATTAAGTGAATCTAAAATGAATGATCACTTTATCCGATTAAAGGTTATTAAAATATTTAATTTGAGTTTTATTAATATTACTTTATTTACTTGTTGTAATTGATATTATTATTATTATTATTGTTGATGATGTCTGTAGTAATAAATATCATCATTAAGTAATAGGTTTAAACCCTACAAATTATAATAATTTATTAATAGCCTAGTCGTTTAATACGTATTTATAGAATAGTAAAATAAAGAGTAGTATAATAATTTATAGAATGTAAAGTTTTTTTACATTGTTGACTAATATATATTCAGTAATAATGTTTACTATTCGTTTTCAGTTTTCTAATTAGTTCAATTCTTGGCGTGTCCCGGTACGAATGGTGTAGTTATTTCCTTCTGTAATGTGTGGCGTGTGTATTAATGAATCTGTATGTTTTTTGCATTTTTTGTTAGTGAATTTTTTTACAACGGCAAAAAAAAATGGAAAAAATTTAAATCCATAGTTAACAATAAAAAGCTCAGTAGTCAAGTTCGTTAAATAATTAATAATGTATACGATTTTAAGAACAAAGAAGATATAAAGGAGAAAATTTAGAAGATGGCAAATATTTAATACGCATTAAAACGTATGAGGAAGAACCGCTGCAGTTTAGCGGATTTCAAGATAACAAATCAAAACCTTCGAAAAGAAAAGCAAGACCTTCTTACATCTAAATGGAACTAAATCAGATTATGATTTGTAAAGGTTCTAATTGAAAACGTGGTATTGGCAATATAAATTAATGGATCAATTAATTTTATTCTTGACATACATCAACACATGGAAAAATTTGTTAAACTACCTCAAAATTGGAGAAGCAAAACTTATGGGATAGAATGTATAAGCACTAACTTATAAAAAACTTATTTAGTAAAGTGTGGAAATCTAATTTCATACTCTTATTGTAGATGAAAGCACTGATTTCTGTACAAAGAGTGCTAATTTTCAATTTTAAATATCATCTTGACAAAAATTTAGAAGCTTAGAGGTTTAATGAAACTGAAAAATTTCAATATGTCACTGTAGAAAAAAACAAACAATTTTATAACGAAAATAATTTTGGTATTTAAAAAATTGTAATTTTTTCGAATGATGGAGCCAGGGTTTTGCTCGGGAAGAAAAATGAGGTGCAGCAATTCTCAAAAGCGAAGTATCACATTTAATTGAACAACACTCTAGCACGTAGGGAATATTTAGGATTTAATGATGCATGGAAAAATGTATATATTATGCAGGATATAGAAAATTCGATTAGAGCAGTGTTTAGAATATTTAACCGATAAAAAAAAAAAAAAAAAAAAGAATGAAGAATTAGCTTGAGCGTCAGAACACAATGTTATATCATTTAAACCATTAAATGAAGTTAGATAGTTACCCAGGTATTTCGTAGTTAAAAAAATATTGTGATAAATTAATTGAGTATTGTTAAAGTCAGATAGCGGAATGCAATAACCCCATCTGTGAATACTGTGGAAATATTCTAATTCACAATAGCAAATCACAATATTGCTATGAAAGATATGTTAGACGAGTTTACTTATTTGTGCAAATATCTACTCATAAAAAAAAGTGTTTTAACAATTATTGATGCCCACTGGTAGGTAAAAATTGAAATTAACAAAATAAAAACTCAATATTTGGGGCACCAAATCTTTCGGAGTGACAATGTAAGAGAAATACTAACGGAACGTCAAAATTATGTCGATACATCAGCTATAATTCGATTTATTGAACTTGTATGTTTGCACAGAGAGCAATTTACAGATGGAAGGATTTAAAGATTGGCGAGAATTTTAAAATGAAAATATTGTAAATTCAGAAACAATTCTGATTTCGGAAGGCAAAATATAATACAGCTTTCCAAAAACTATTCAGAAGTGTTGTTTGATATAGTTAAAATATGAAACTAATATTTAGAATTGAAATTTACAATTGTAAAGAAAACTAAACTAGGACTGTTCAAGAATTTTAGCGATACAACCGAATATAATTCTTTGTTAAATAATTTTAACGGTATATTTGGTCCATACCAACCCTGGATTTTCTAACCTTTCCTTTCTATATAACATTTTGGAAAATTTTCAAGCGTCCAGCGCAGACTGCGAACATGAATTTTCTCTTATGAATTCTATAAAAACAAAATACAGGCACAGACTCCAAAGTGAACATTTTAAAACCCCGACCTTAGGTGACCTTATGGGAATTTAAATTACATCTAGCCAGTGATCAAGAAGTAAATACAAATGAAGTTTACAAAGAATGAATTTCCCTTGAAAGACAGTATACAAAACGTTTAAAAGTTAAGAAAACTTTTATTCTAAAATACCTAATTGTTTTCGTTTAAATACATGTACATATATGAATGTATTTTATAATTAATTCATATGTGGATAATAACAAATATTTTTCACAAATTTCTTTTTGAAACATTTTTTTTGGTTACAATTGATTTTTGTGCACGCAGCTCTGAAAAAGAGAACTTTGCCCACATGAGGTCTTGGGCCACTTCTGTCAAACTGTTGTCATATATAGATTTTTTTAAAGGTGGTAAGAAAAACAAGCACCTTAATGCGATGTTCCGAATTATTGGAACTACTTTGTAGTAATAATGTGGGTACTACTCACATTACTCAAAAGCTTAGTAGAATAATATAATAGGATGCAGTAACTTAATATTTGGCTATAATAACATTTGCAGCCAAATTTCAAACTACTGGGTATATAATATTGAACAAATAACAAGAAAAATTGTGCCTTCATAACATCATGTCATATTTGGAACTAAGACCTGGAAGATGACTTCCAGTAGATCAGTAATTGCGAATCTGGAACCAAATTCTTTGAGAAAAATTAAAGTCTCAATAGACAAATATATTTCGATTTAAACTGTACCGGAAATATGTAAATTTTCAAATTATTAAAACTTAAATGAATTAATCCACATAATAATAAAGAACTATTTTCAAAAACAAGTAGGAGATGTAGAAAAACGAGCATACGTAAATCTAATGACTGCTGGAATAAATGCAATGAGTGCCTATTATTCATTTGAATGTCATATTCATTTATTCTAATTTTTAATTTTAAAAAATAAAAAAAATTTTATTTGTTAAATTTTTGTTAGTTTTAATCGGCTGCAAATTCCTCCATAGATAAGTGGATGTAACATTTCAAGAAATTATTAGATCCTGATTTAGCTTTGAATGGAATAATCTACCTTCAGGTAAATTTGACTGATGAGGTATTGGGTACATCATTTGATATGGTTATTTTGGATAAAATCCTTCAGAAATCTAAACATAGGAAAACTGCGAGAGAAGACAGAATTCCTCATGAGTTTTTCAAGTATTCTTCACTTTCATCTCTTACAAAACCAATCGTTATTTATAAAGGATTCTGAGTCATCAAAACCAGTTTTAAAATCCGTTATAAAACCGATTTGTAAAATCGGTTTTATAACGATAATCGGTAGTTGACGTTTATGAAGACAAATTAAAGAGGAATATCATTTTTTAATTCAACTGGAAAATTATTAACTGGTCTGCTGCTGGAAGCCCATTCGTCGTATTAAAATAATTTCAAGTAGATTTCAAAAATCGTACTCCACAATACAAATGTAATCAAAATTAAACTGAACACTGTAAGACAAAAATATTTTGCTGTCTCTGTAGATTTGTCGGTAAAATTTAATCTTACAGACAGCTAAGCTTTCTTATAATTTTTTTGAGATGGGGGTATCGCTAAAATGATAAGGGTCTCGACACATATCCGTACTCGTATATGTGCGAGTATATTTATAGTGAAGGGATTGTTTACTACATTTAACATTTCTGTTAAATTAAAACGAGGCCGACTACAAAGTTCAGATTTATTTGCGCTCTTCAATAATGACGTATCGAAGGCTAGTTGGAAGGAGGAATTAGTATAAAATATATAAAATAAACCTGTTAGCTTATTCCGTCGGTATTGTACTACTGTTAGCCGATGAACTGACATTAAAGTATAAAACGCTAGAATTGTAGGAAGAATATTATTTATTGAAAAAATTAAAAATAGTTGTATTAAAGAATTGTGCCAGATTCAGTATGGGAAATGGAGATTTAACGATAAAGAGATGTAGGTAGTTAATGATCAAATTTTTATAATTATTTTAATACTAGATCTTGGATACTGGTGTTCTTTGGTAGTTGGGTTTCAATTAACCACACTTCTCAGGAATAGTCGACCTGAGATTGTACAAGACTATACTTCATTCACATCAACCTCATCCATCCTCTGAAGTCATCCACCTTACGGTGGTTCCGGAGGCTAAAAAGATAAAGAGAGAGGTATTAATAATCACGAATACTTTATAAATCTGTTTGTAATATATTATAGTTATTTAGGGCTAATTATATATATTTAGGATTTTTAATTAGTAACTTTCACGTTGTTAATGGCTGAACGAACACTTTCAGGAAAAATCATCCAAAGCAAATTCTGTCCTGAATGCTATTGATAATTTAATTTTAAACAATAATATACTTTTTATTCGACGTTAAAAATATTTTATGCAGCATCTAGGATCATAATTTGCTACGGACCTCGAGAATGAGAAGGCAATACGTATGACCGAATAGAAAAAATTCAGAAATTTAAAAAAATTGCAATTGATTTAAAGAATACAGAATTCGCCGGCTTCCGGATATCTGAAAATTGTTATAGAAAAAATATGTAAGAAATATTTACTTATGAAAGATCTAAAAAACTGGAGGAAAAGTGATCAAAATTAATTAGCGAGACAATATCTGGCATCAAGATTTTACGAATGCGAACCCAAATACTGATACGGTATTTGTAGTTGTAAATTTGATAAAACGAATAATAAATTGAGGTTTTATAAAGATTAAAAGTTGAGTTTATAACGGCAGTCGAAGTTGAATCCTTTCTCCATTCAAAGTTTACCCTTTAGCGCTTCTTAAATGAGTATGAAGATTGTATTTTTAGTAATTAGTACTTAACACAAAAAGAATGTTTTTTAAAAATAAAATCTGACCTGATCTATTTTTAAATCAATGTACATTTTGTATTAACTTAAAGTTCTGCTAGCTGGCTAAGATAAAAGAAGTAGAAATTACACTTTTTGTAGCCAGCAGTTATTAGAGTTTAGGAGGAAATATTTGAAACAACAAAAGCGTACAGTCAAAGAATTAAAAGAACAATTTGATAGACTCATCCAAAAAGATGCATGATGCATCTTTGCAAAAAGATGTCTTTACTGCATGGAAATCTAGATATATTATTACGAAAAAGTTTATTAACTATTAAAGTGAATAATTTAGATGTTAATTGTTTTTCTTGCTCATGATTAGTAACGCAATATAAACAACGTTTTATTTCATTGAAGCTTAATGAATCTTTAAATAATTTCATTTGTCTGTTTTTTTTTAATTTTTGTTATCATCGAAAATATTATGAAAAAACGTGTGTTAAATATAAATATTTTTATTAAATAGCTATCTTTGTTTAAAAACTGCACTTAATTTTATTAATAATTTCTTAATTCTCAAAGGTATAGTGTGCTTGCTGCATTAATGTGTGTAAATATATATTTGTTACTATTATTATTATTCCTAATGTGTATGTACGTTGCAATCTGTTCAACTAGTAAACAATAAGCAACCCCATGCACAATGAAATGAGGATGACGTGTATATTAGGTGCAATCTTGTACAGACTCAGGCCGACTATTCCTGAGATGTATGGTTAATTGTGTTCCAACCATCAAAATACACCGATATTCACGTCTATTATTCAAATCCATATTAAAGCTACCTTATAACATTATAACATGAGATTTGGAAAACAAGTGTATATTATTTATTGAATTAAACTCGTAATTTTTATAAGATAATATTTGTCATTGCATCCTTATTATTTTGTTATTACGTACTCATTAATATTTTTAAAATGTCCTAAATGTAATTCTATTCGTAGTAAGAAAAAATACTTTTTGTGTTAGGAAAGCTAGATATTTGGTTTCAGGCATATCGAAATGGTTAATGAACTAAAAAGAAAATTGATAAGTGTGTAATATTTTATTTAGAAATCAGCGAAATTCCATGAGTAAAATATATTAATCAAATATTTGTACGATATAGCAATAAAATGATAACAGTCGTTGTGTGGTTACTAAATACCCGTAATACATCTTTTATGAAATATTTACAACCTTATAACTGAACCTTAATTTTAGCTCAACGGAGTCGAAATAATTTTCCATACTAAATGTTAAGTATAAGATAACGGAGAACGTAGGTAGAAAACGAAAATTTAAGATTTTCTAGAAAGATTGTTCTCAAAATTCATATCAAACGAGAAAATTAAAATGAAACATCAAGTCATATAAAAGTAAAAGTAACAAGGTAGGGTGATAATAGAAGCATGGAAAAAAGGAAAACAGACGAAAATGAGAACCAGTAAAGGAAATAAAAATAAGAAGACGCTGAGTGGGGAAGAAGCGGGTAGAGCAGGTGCGATAAAGCGAGCTGATAAGGTCACAACTCCGGGTAGCGGAATGAGTTCGGGTGGGGGTGCATTAGAGTAATTGTGAGTTAAGTGCGGTTCATTTGTAGCTCTAATTGCAGAACCCTGTCCGGGTCCCTGCAGGGCTGCCAACATCAGCGGAAATACACCAAACACACATTAAAACCATTTTGTCTCCAATTTATCCAGCTCTAAAGGGTACAAAGACACACTCTGCTTGAAATTGTACAGATATCAAACAGCAGCCAGTGTTAATATTCATGCATTTAATTTATTTACGACTGTTTCAGTTACATCTAAAATTATTTTTTTTAATTACTTAAAAATTACTGCGTGAAATTTCTTACGAATTTCGAGTAACAACCTGATAACGAACTACTAGCAATCCTTTTTACGTTCTTAATTAACTTGTAGCTTTTATTAACGAACATATTTAGATTAAATGTTTGCGTAATAAAAAAAAAAAAAAAACTGGAGATTGTATCGTAATCTCTTGTTACCGCTGAAAATTTAACAGGCTATACAAAGAAAAACATAATAATAAGCGCAATCACTGTTAAAACTATCCCGTTACGTTTTCTGAAACATAAAACTATAAGAGAAAAAATGTTACTACATGTTCTGATGACAATAAATAAAAACTAACGAAGTTAATTTGTCAGGGCACTTTATTTAAATGAAGAATATTAATTATAAAATATATGTAATTGTTAAATATTTTCAATCTGAAATGAAGAATGAAATAAATTCAGTCGCTTAAAGTAGGTTGTCGTCTCGTTTAATAATGTTATTTTATTTTTATAGTTATGAAAAACTACTTAGACTTCAGTAAATAATACAGTTCAATATAGCTTATAAGCTCAACATAGTACAATTAAAAAAAAAAAATCAATAGGAACGCCGAATTTCTAGAAAGGATGCCCGTTGAGTAACATTTTTTAAAATGAAATGTAAGTGATCAACTTATTTAAATATATCAATTAAGTATAAAGTAATTAAGATAAATTAAATAAAATCATCAATATAATTTTTGCTATGTAAATTTTCACAGTCAGTTTTTTGACATATAGGTGCATGTATATAAAAGTAAACAATATAATAATTATAGAATTCAAAATCTCTGACCGCATTTGAACTAAAATATCACGTATTATTTGAATAAAATGAATATGTGAGAAATTCTTTTACTGTACTAACAATTTTGCTACAAGAGTTTCTTTCACAAGTTTTCCAGTCCCTTGCTGTTTTTTCTTAACTCGTCTGGTAGAATAATCTCCACAAGTTTTACTCTTCGGCGGTGAAATAAACTTACGTTGTGAACATAACGTCTTCATTCTGTTACACCAGCTGTTTTTTTGAATTGAACCCAATTTTATGGAACATTAGAATTTTATAACTTTTTTTTTTTTTAATTTAAAAAAAATTAAAAATGTTTGTCAGTATACTAAATTTGCTGTACATTAGGAGCAGATAGTTGGACAATGTGAATAGTGAACAAAATTATATTTTGTTACCTTACATTGATAAATAAACGGGAATTAAATTACTATCTCTAATATGAGTATTTTTATAAAGCCGAACTTTTTTATTTACATTGTACAATAAGTGCCACAATTTCTTATCCTGGAGTGATGGTGGTTACTATCTAACTCAAAAACTCGTTCTTGGAACTAAAAATTCATTTAACATTTGCAAATAAAGTAATCATATTTTAAACGAAATAAATTCAGTATTCAGATGCATTTAATGAAACCTCAAATGAAGTAGCCAGTAATGAAATATTTTTTATTGAAGGTATTAAAAATATTTAAATATAAATTTTATGTGTCCAAATAGCAGGCATTTAAGATTCTCTGATGATTAAGTTCCCACCAGGTCTTACTTCGATAAGAACGTTTTCTTTCTTAAAAGAAAACATTTAAAAGCGATTGGGTGCTCTTAATAGAAATCGTCCTATATGAAAGAGAAATGAATAGTAATTATTATTAAAGAGCACCTCCCCCCCCCCAAACTGCATTTAAACTATTTCGTTGAAGGACAAAATTTTCTTATTGTTGTATAACCTGGTGAGAACTTAATCATTAGACAATCATAAATACCTACTACTTGTGCACTATGAAAAATATATTTAAACAATTTAAAATTGTCCGAAAGTTGATTGATCACTCATTATTTTATTTAAATTAATTAAATACTGAATAACGATGTTTAGTCCCCTTTATATCTATACCTTAGTTTCTTATTTTTTGTTCGATTTATTGTTTTTTTTTAGTTCAATTTATTTATTTAAAATTTTTTTTGGCAGTGGTATTTTTTAATTTTAATTTATTTTTTATTTTTTAATACTTTTTAGTGATCATTAAGAAAAAATTATGATTCTAAAAGTATTGGATATAACTTATTTAACTTACTAAGCCAAACGAAGGCATTGCAAATATTTCAATTTATTTAATTGGCGTGTACCAGTCAAATCTTTTAGATTTTTCAAGCGATTCAGTTCCTCGAGAGACTTTTTATCGTGCGAATTGTACAGCAATTTTTTTTGGATCCGAACAACTAATGGCTTAACACTCCAATTGTGTCAGGCGACTCAGTGCTATGTACGCCTGGCCCCTGGCAAAGATGTGAGTACTCAGATCTATCACAACTCTGTTTAGGGCAGTCCCATGTAGTTTACACACCGTCATAGCCCAGACATTAGTGGCAGTATACGCCGTGCGGCCTCCGTGGCGCGATTGGTAGTGTCTCCGCCTTTCATCTGGAGGTCCCGGGTTCGAATCCCGGTCAGGCATGGTATTTTTTCACACACGCTACAATTCATTCATCTCATCCTCTGAAAATATACATTAACGGTGGTTCCGGAGGTTAAACAAAAAAAATAAAATTTTACGCCGTTCCACTTTGACCTATCTACCTAAAGCATAAAATTCGATGGTAGTGGGCTCGATCCTCAATCCGATTCCGATAACATTCTAATCATACTGTCTTCAAACTCTACAAAAATCGTTTGTGTGAGCTCGCCGTGCTCAACTGGCCTTAGCATAGGCCACTCACGTTTTTTTATTATATAAGTTAACTTCGTTGATTTTGTATTATATCAGCAAATACGCCGTTTGAATTTTGAAATTCGGAAGATTGGTTGAAAGATATTATAACAATACCTCACTGCATCTCCCAAAACAGCGCCCTAGGGACAGCTTGTTTGTACCATTTGATGGTGATGGTTGGTTTTTAGCCTCGCTGTTTTAGCCACGAGTTGTTCACATCATCTCACCAATCTAACATCAAACGCAGTTCCCTCGGAAAGCCCATTATTATTTAACATAAATTTTTTAATTTTATTTAATTTAATTGTACTATTTTTGTAATATTCGATTAATTTGAATCATTCATTTCAAACCCATCTAACACAGTGGTAAAGGCTAGCAGATCA
>JAAAKQ030000001.1:529386-546880 GCA_010016005.3 Zanna intricata | reverse complement strand
GCACAGACATTCGGTCTTATGCTCTAGGGCGACCGAATGGGGTGGTGGCGGGAGAAATGCCAGCAAACCAATTGGGATGGCGGAGAGCGGTGAGAGAGGTTTAGTCGGTAGGGGGCAGGTTACACTGCTTAGCCGCCTAGCAAGGCTGTTTAGTTCACTAGGTGGGCTAGCTTAGGACAACTAGTATCCCCGGTTCTGAGTCCGACACACCCCCATGAAGACCCCATGGGACGTGCGTAAATGCAGTCCTTCGTAAGTCCTTCTTTTTTTTTTCATCGAGAAAAAATAAAAATAAAAAAAAAGGTTTGATTTTGTTGACTCCGGACTATGTCCGGAGTGTAGATTCGATGACACTATGGATCACGTCCTTTATATTTGTTCCGGTTTGAGGCTGAACGTACCAGAGTTGTTAGGGAACTTCTGAGAGCAAACTCCTTTCTTAATCTACGGATTAATTGGAAAACCCGTAGTAAATGGACTATTGTGGCTGGCTTCTTACGATTAATTTCTTTCCGTGTGCAGATCGGCTGAGGGGGTACAGAGTAGAACCCCGGGTGGCTAGGGACCACCGGGACAGTTTGATTGGCCGGAGGTAGGAGTATTGGCATTGAGCCACGGTTAGATTAGTTTAACTAATTTTAATGATATGAGAACGAACGTTTCGCTGTTGGCTGGATGGTTACTGCGCTACTGAGGGCATGTGTTCCATGCAGCCGTTAGGTGTAGCGTCGAGGGCAGTCTTGGCAAGCAACCGCTGTCGGCGGGACGGAGACTGCACTGCGGAGGGCCGCACCTCACGGCTGCATGAACTACTAGTGGTAGTGGAAGTTCATGCAGCCGTGAGGTGTGTAGGCCCGTCTTGACGAGGGCAGAAGTGATAAAGTAAATGTCAGGCGGTAATAATGTGGTGAGTTTAATATAACTATATTCTACAACTCAACTTTAACATAATATCAGTTTAATATAATGTATATTCTGCATAGAGTTAATTAAACTCTATTCTAATGTAGAACTATATTCTACATTCTCAATTACCGCTCATTCGGCGGTAATAATGTGGTGAGTCTATATAACTATACTCGACAAGTTAAGTAATTTGGTCGATTGCGACCTATAAGGGAATTAGGTCTAAATTACCGCTGTTGCGAGCAACAAATTCTTTTGGTGTGGTAATAAATAAAATTCCGATAACAATGATGAGACATTGTCACAAGAGCTTGATTAATTAATACCGAACTAGTAGCGGGATTCGTGCTTCCGCGAGCTCAGTTAGCTAGTCCAGAGGTCAACAAGTAGGACAAGAAGAGTGAAGATGTCGAAAAGAAGCAAACAGCGAAGGCAAAGGCTGAATCAAAATTACTGATGTAAATGTTACCGAGGCATTTGCATCGGTAGAATGCAAATGCCAAACTAGGCCAGGCTGATGGCTGTGATATGTAATCAGTTTGAGCGTCAATAAGACGACTCCCGGTAAAGCCCATCAGTGCTAGGATCGGGAGGGGTGGTGTGGTGACCGGAACGTCACAATGTTGGTGTTTTCCCCTACGGGGGTTAGGATGTTCATTTAAGATGGGGTGCAGCTGCTCCCAGTCTCAGGCGGAGTCCGCAGTATTCGAGCAGCAGTTGCAGACCCTTCAGCTGATACACCCAAGGCTATTCTTCTTGTAATAGAACAAGAACTATCACATTGCATAGGCTACTAACAAATACCCCGGTTTGGCTCCTGAAAGCAGAGGTCGCCACGCCCCGAACAATTCAGAGAATTGCTCCTGAGGCTTTAATTTTATTTTATTCATTTATTTTTTATTTTTTGAATGTTAAGAGTATTGGCTATTACGGTCATTAACCTTTTTTCACAACAAAAATAGTAAAAGATAATATTTACCTTTCCTGATTAAAATTTTCCTGATATAAATAAAATTTATATTTACCTAATTAAAAAAAACCACCAGTGAATTAGACAGAAGATCAGTATGTCAAAATAAAATCCAGAAATAGACTTATCATAGAACATTCAAAAACCACAGAAGTAACACAAGTTGACAAGGATGCCTATGTCACTTAAAAAGATGCAACTCATTTCTAAATAAATGTCAAAATAATCAAAACAGTCGCAATGTCATAAATATTAAGAACTCTGTTTAATAAATATTAAATTAAGTTTTGCAAACATGGAAGTTAACTGTGACGAACATACAAACCTACTTAATTCTATTACTTACTTACTTCTATTCTAAATTTACAATTTTTACCTTATGACGATCAATTGTTATGATTCTAACAGTTTTATTTTGTGAATTTTTTATATTTTCATATTTTAGTTCCAAATTATTATAAGATCAATCCTCCTCAAGATGACGGAATAGACGAAAAAGTTTGAGGGAATTAACTAAACTGTTGGTAAGCTGATTTTAATATCAAATTTAAATTAAAAAATTAAAATATGTGGTGCCTCTTCAAGTTATATAAATCTTTCGTATTTTAATTATTATTATTTCTTTTATTATCGCTTCTCAGCCTCTGTCCCCATGCACAATCTCATTCTGAGTTGTTCCAATTCTTGGGTTTAGAAGTTTTGATTGTAATAATAATATCTGAGTAATAACAATTATTTTCCATCTAGTAGGTTGGGTAGATCTATTTTCTACACTCTGTAGTACATTGTCAACTTTTTGACCTCTTTTTCGTGCTGCTTCTGTACTTAGGCCGTTTTCCATGTGTGTATCTGTGTTCTATCAGGAAGCAGTGTTGGGTGGCTCTTTGCTATCTCAGTAAGCCTATAGCCCGCAACTTACTGTGGCATGTAGGATTCAGCCCCTTCCGAGTATTACACTTCGCGGAGAATCATAATAAGGTGGCTTCCACTGACGTTTGGCCAGATGAAATGAGTTCTGATGCTTCCTTACTATGGCAAGTTAGCACCAGAGAGTATTTATCAGGAAGATAATAAGGAGGTAATAGTTAGGAGAAAAGTCGCAATAATGGATCATTAGAACTTACGGCTGATGTATCACTCAGTCAACATCACTCGGGTCTACATCACTCAGCTTGATGTAGTCACTCAGCTTGAGTGACTGATGTATCATTAGGACTTACGGCTGAAGTATCAGTGTGTGGGCTGCGTACGAAGAGAAAAGAGGTTCTTGCATTATTATTTAAATCCGCATATGATGCAATAACCGGATTGGAGACAGCGTTTAATGGAATTATAACATAATGTTTATATATAGAATGTTTAACGGTTAAGTCGATGTTGATATTTGGAAGATTAGAATTGGAGTCCCAAAGTAAATTTAATAAGAAGAGACTTCTTCGTCTATGAAGATATTAGAGGGCGGAGTGCGTTTAACAAATGTATCCAAAACTTTAAAAATATATTATGTAGACAGATTAATATGGATATACTTAATTTAAGTCTCAATGTTCAAGAGAAGGCTGCTTGTCAAAATTTTATAAAGAAATTGAATAGAAATTGCACGGAATTTTTATTTTTTTTTTGTCTTTTAGGTTAGTGACTTTGTCTTTTAGTTAGTTGCAAATATCTTTTGCTCGAAAGTGTCAAGTGTTGTACTTTAATATTTTCAACTGTCCTACTGCACTTGCTTCTACGTCAGTTAGGTCAGTTCGATGTGTTTAGTCCGCTACTGTGTACTCTTTCGTGGAGGTCGGGGTTGATTTAAGAAGGTGTAGAGGCCATCCAAAACAAAAATTATTATTATTAGTGTGGTTGATTATGAGTGTCAAAATGGGTAGAAAACGTTTCTATGATAAGTTGAAATTTTAATTCACGTACAGATACATTTTATATTCACTTCGCTTGGAGAAATACAGATGAAAACAAACATTATTAATTGCAATCGACAAAAAAATTAAAATGTTACGTCAATCTAGTATTAAAAATACATCATATAAAATCTTTTGTAAATTAGAATGATTTTTTACATCATTTTGGATAAATAAATCTTTAAATAATTTGAAATAAAAAATACAAAATTTTTTAAAAAATCAATCCTTTCACTGGATAATCACCAACTTCTTTCCATGTAATCTTTATATACAATAAAAACGTGAAAACAACTTGTACGTAAAAATATTTATTTTATTAATTCTAAAGATTTAATGGTGCAAAAGAAAAATTTAATATTATTTCTGTCGAAATATAACTGTGATATGGACTGTGGTATTAACTATAGTGCTTTCAAGCTCACCCCTCCAAACTTTCAACTGCAAAGTGAAAATCTGTCGAAGCGTTGTCAAATAATACGGCGCTCTATAAAATACATAAAAACGTCTTCAAAACGTCTGCTTCAGCAAAAAATCACTTCTTCATCGTCACTCTAATAAATTGTGTCTCCCCTCTTCAATATATCATAAATGGCGTTCAAGAATATTTCTTAGTCGGTTACGCAAATGTTACATTATAAAACTAATGTATATATATATATATATATATATATATGTGTGTGTGTGTGTGTGTGGGGGGGGCTCAAATATATATATATATATATATGTATAAATATATATGTTATAAATATATATGTTATATATATATATAAATATATATATATATATATATATATATATATATATATATGTGTGTGGGCATTATTAAATTAATTGAGAAGTATAAACATTTTAATAAAGGTAACGACATAAAAATTCTAAGTAATCTATTTTTGTTCTACTTAATTTACTTGGACAAAATTAATGTGCACGCGTGTGTGTGTGTGTGTGTGTGTGTGTGTGTGTGTGTGGGTGGTACATGTACACATATATATATCTACAAACACACACACACACAACACAAGGGCGCACGTATGTTTGTTTTATGTTTTTCGTAAAAGCAGTCGCCAACTGAAGATTAAAATACTGATACTTTTAGTGTGGAACAGTTTTTTCATTCGAATATTTAAATTGTATGAAAGCTATCTCAAAAATAAAAGCCACTATCTTTTTTTTTTTTCAGTAAAATAATATATACGTGTCTCCCACGAGGAAACCGACACACTTCACAGATGTTTTCCTCTCAACAAAATAATGGAAAACGTTCACATAAACATGTGTCTGGAAACGCTTCGTTCGTGAGTTACGGCTAGCGAAAGATTTCACTCGCAATTCAGTTTCCCCGGTGAAATGAGGTCATACTGAAATTTTTAGGTTGTTAATTCAGAGGCAAAATTAACTGTTTCTTATGGATTTTAACCAGAAAAATTAAATAAATTAGATTCTAGGTTCTGTATCTTAATTAGGGGTAAAGGATCCGAACCGGCGCGGGGCGCTGATATTTGTATGGATGCTCCCCACTTGAGTTGACAAGGGATAAATAATTGACCCAGACCCGGCCACTGGGGCGGATGTCGAAGACGGCATAGCCGGAACTGACCTCTCCGTCTCCGTCGCGGTTAGAAGCACGAGGATAATATCGTGACCCGACGGATGGGGCGAGGGTACCAGGGATCGGATTAGCCGGGACTGTGACCCTCTGCTCACAAAGTTACAGGCAAGACACAAAAAAAAAATGATCCGAACCGGCGGGCCGACCTGCCATGGCGGTAGGTGAGGAGGCCCGTTAGAGTCATGGACACTCCTTCAGACTGAGTAATCCTTACCTGCTCCGGGGGAGCAGGGGAAAAAAAGGTTCTGTATCTCGAGTAGGTTTCATGATTAATCGTAATATGTTGAAATTTTGGATTTAGGACTGTTGTAAATTCTAGTTGCGCATCTCCCTTATTGATTGCAATCGACTGAACCAAAATTGTAAAAAAAGCCCGAATTCCCAAAAAATTTGGATTTTGGACTTTTTGTTAACGAAAGTAACAAACCCTCATTGAAAGCTTTTGAACGATGTATCATAAATGGTATTTTCATTGGTTCAAGAGTAATAGCCAATAAATTTTAATTAATGAAATATTTGGATCTTACAAAGGAAGGGACATCGGTTCGAATGAGTTTTCATTTCCTTTTTTCTTTGTTTTAACTTAAATATATTATTTATTAATAACTATTAACTTCGAGCGTAAAATAATGTTTACGATAAATAATATAATTCAATAATAACAATAAAAAAAGTATGGAAAATTTTTTTTTTTTAACCTCCAGAACCACCATTAAGGTATATCTTCAGAGGATGAGATTAATGAATAGTAGCGTGTGTGAAAAATGCCATGCCTGACCGGGATTCGAACCCGGGACGTAGAAGTTATTAATGAAATAAAATTTTATATACTTTTCATTTTTTTTAAATTTGTAAACATAATTTAATAGGCGTACAAGGAAGTCATGTATTGTCCATATCAGATTTTTTTCGCTTTTGCAATACAGTAACTTTGTTATGTGACTAATAAATGCGTAAATTTATAAAGAACTTGTACAGAATCTAATTCCAAAAATAGTGATGTAAAAATTAAGTCCAGTAAAAAATAAATATACATTTAAAAAAATCAAATTTTACTGAAGAGAAAACAGAACAAAAAATAAATGAAATGAGATATTCTGAAAATTTCTACAATCCATTCATTTGGTTGTTTAAAAAAGACAGTTAATAATAAACAAATTCAGTGTATATTTAGTTAATGAAATACTTACAAAACAGTTTTAAAACATTCTATAAAAACAGGATTTCATGAATACTGTATTAATTGAAGTTTATTGAAAACTTGAAGGGCTGGCAACATTTGAAGGGCTTTTCAGAAACATTTGAATTGAAATTATTGTACAGCTGTTAAACATATTAATGATAACTAGTCTCTTATCTGTCGTTTGTTTAGTACATGTGCGCTTTTTATGACTTATGAAGTATTAGTTAAAAAAAAAAAAAAACACAGGAGTCATTTACATTTTCAAATCAAGAATACGCATATATTTTTTTTATTACGGTTTTATTAATGGAAATAGCAGGGCTGCAAAATGTGAATATAAATGAAGATCTCCGAATAGAAGAATACCTACTCATGAAACATTTTTCTTAGTTTTCAATAACTTACGAACTAATGGATCTTTTTTAACAGTTGCTTGTTCCATTGAACGTCCTGTAGAACAGCCTGTACTTAAACAAGAAAATATCATTCAATTGAAACAGCACATTCCTCAATTCAGACTCACCGAATTTCAAATCGAACAAACATATCTTGTAGTACACTCTGGAGATCACTAAATAAAAAGATCTATTATTCTTATCGTTTGCAAACCGTTCAAAATCTTCAACCAGGTGACTGTAAATTAAGATTCAATTTTTGTCGTTGTGTACAAGAAAATCACAATATTTCTCGTTAAATTTCTTTTACTCGTGAATCTATTTTTACAAAAAACGTTAATAATATTTGAACAATAGTCAAAGGTGGTCAACTGAAAATCCGAATGCAATTAAAGGGTCAAATATTCAAACCCGGTTTTCGATAAATGTATGATAAAATCGGGGACATTAATCGGACTATTTATTTTTCAAAATCGCCTTCGTGGTATTGTGTACAAAGATTTTTTACAAAATTAATTTCCAATTCTGCCAAAAGATGTACTTCTTCGAAAAATGCAGGAAATGTTATTCCAACATGACAATTCCCCATCCCATTATTCACAAGACATTTGACAGTATTTAAACTTTAGTTTTCTGGGCAGATGGATCGGTCGAGGTGGGTTAATTAATTGGCCTCTAGGTCTCACTCTATTTAAATTGGACTACTACTTTTGGTGTCATTTAAAGGAACTTATTTGCACAGAAAAAGTAAATTCCAAAGAAGAATTATTGATCCGAATTTTAAACGCTTTTGAAAATCTTAAGAACCACCGCGATACTATTAGAAAAGCTTTCTTTGATGTTTTACTTTGCACTAGATTTTTCATAAACTATCAAAGAGATCATTTTGAACATTATCTGTAAAGTATGCAAATTAAGTTTAAAAAAATTAGAAACAATAATTTGTGCAAGTCATTTCATTTATGTTTTGTTCTGTTTCTTCAAAAATTTCAGTGCGACTTCATTTCCCGGAGGGGCTGAATTCCGGGAGAAATCTTTCTATAGCCTTAACTCACTAAGGAAGCGTTTCCAGATCGATGTTTATGTGAACTTTTTTCATTATTTTGATGAGAGGGATACACTTGTGAAGTAAGTCGGTTTCCTCATGGAACACTTTTTATATTCTTCTATACACACATTCCTTGATTCCTTGCAACCACTCATTGACATCAAACTCGACACACCTGCAAATCGCGTGAAGCATAAAACTTCCTTTAACTTTTCTAACAAATTAAAAATACCAAGGAACAAAGTCCAGACTTAAGTTTGTGACTGAAAACATCCCAACTAGTTTTCCATTAAACATCGTATCACAGTTGCAGAATGTAAATAGCCCAGCGCAATTTTATAAAAGTTTTACAATCGACTTTTAGAGTAATTTTTAATACTATTGAAATGAAATCGATCAGTAGGAAACCAAAGTGATTCCAAAAAAAAATAATAGCACGGAAATAATTTTGTACCCTAAGGTAATATCAACCATATTTCGTACTGGTTAACAATCGAAACTAAAAATCTATTACCTGTATACTCACCAAAAATTTCGACTCGGGCCGAATTCTTATTTGTTGGTGTTCTGTCGTTAAAGTGGGCGCTAATACAGACAGACTTCGCTGGGATGAGTAAATCTTTGTGAACGATTTAACCAAAACTTCTCTAGAAAAATTCAAAATATCAATTCTATACACTTCATGGTGAATATTTCTTTTTATTTCTCCATCAATATGCGTCAGTTAATGGGATGATCTAGAATCAACAAGAAAGCGATTGCTTTGCTATAAGCGTTCAATTGACAGTAAAAAAAAATTCTTAAAACTTTCGTTAATATCATTTATCGGACTAATATTCTATACAATCAGTTGCTATTGAATTTCGCCCATTAAAATGTTCTGAAAGTAAAAAGGGCCTACTAATAACACATGTCACAGTCAGCAGCAATGTCAGTTATATCAAGAAAGATAGTAGACGAAAGTGATACAGCAGCTACACCGACAAACATGTCTACCTTCATTACAATACATGTCTCAAACATCTCCAGTGAAATTTTTAACTCTAAATGGTCGTTATTTTCAAGATCAAACCCGTACAAACCATCAGATGTGCTTCCAGGAAATTTAAAAACTAAAACAAACTAATATATTCTTCATTTTTTAGTTTACATTAAATAATAGAGTTCAACAAAATTGATTAAAAATATATCTTAAAAATGAAAAAAAAAACAAAAAAAAATTCAAAAAGGTACGAAAAAGACGATGTTAATATGAATTAAGTCAACAAGATAAATATATTTAACTTACGAAGAAAAAATGAATGAAAACTAGAAACATGATTGGAAAGAATTAAATTATTAAACAATGGGTAAGAGTTTTTTTTTTTTTTTTTTTACAAACGCTGGTTAAAAACCAGCTAAGATGTGAAGTAAAATGTTAAGTATTACATTTAAAAGTAGAGTAACTTGCAACTCCTTTTTCAGATTATTTGTTCTACTTCTTGAAAGGAGCAATCAATTACAGTATAATTAATTGTACGCATAATTTTTTTATAATTTATATGATCTTTACCCAGTACAACTCGCCCATGTTTAGGAATTGAAATCCAATTTCAAGGTTGTTCTCTTGGTAAATATTATTTAGTCATCATTCTACATACATATTCCTTACCGATCACCATATATATATATATATAGCTTATTCCTCCTCCAGCAACAATTTAATATTCCTTCCTTTATTGTTATCCGTTTCACTTTCAATGTTTCGCTTACAAACTAGGTACTACCTTTGTGTTTTCTTGTTAGTATCATAAATAAATTGATCTTAACACTAAAAAACAGAAAAACGTATGGATAAAACTGCTCTATTACAATACTAAAGTATATATATACTATTATGTAACAGTAGCAATTTCTGTTATCATTTTTTAAAATACGATTTTATCAAAAATGCGTACAATGATGTATTTCATAATTTTATTTCAGTAGTCAACTAATATAAAATATAGCAAAATGCTAATACCATATTATGTGTAATACCATAATATTCTCTTTCTTAGATGATATCAAATATCTTCCTAACTGTTCCATCTCATTTTATTGAGTATAAAGGTTGACGTTTTTTTCAGTTTTCATAAATCATAACAGTTCAATAGTTCTAATTAATTGCACAATATCATAACATAGATCAATTTATTCTTAAGAAGTTGCTTAAAGAGATAGGAAGCAAAAATATTAAGTCGCACGTTGTAGTCTCCTCCCACTCCAGAGTCAGAAAGGAGATTACGTCGTAAAGGCCCAATCAGAGCTCGCCTCCCAATCATTCGCTCTATCGCCCGATTTTCTTCAGGATTACACTCCCTTCTATTACGCTAAAGAAATACAAAGAACGCATCATATTCTCAAAATTGAATACCTCGTTCTTCTCGTTTTCTTCGACACACTTGTTAATAGAAGTGAGCACAAGCAATTATTAACTCAAGGCTTCTCTTTCTCTCTCTCTCTCTCTCTCTCTCTCCCTCTCTCTTTCTCCGTTAATCAAATCAAACCTAAGATGCGATCAGATAAAAGAGATAATATATTGACATTACGTTCTCTACAAGTGATGTAACCTTAATCATTTTTATCATGCAAGCCAATATTTTTATTTATACAAAAAAAAACTGATGTGGACGCATATGAATTCCTTATACGAAAATCCAAAAATATTACCATTCTAAATAATAATTTTCATTTAATATTACATAATCAGATGTTTCAACAAATCTATTACACATACACACATGTAATAATGCCTATTACATTACATATAAACATATTTAAAAATCCATAAAATTTTATTTCACTAAAACTTCTGATTTTTTGTCATTCTTTTTTTTTTATTGTTATTACTGAATTATTACTTAATTTTTTTTTACAATCACGGGTTAATGATTGTTAATAAATCAATATATTTAAATTAAAAAAAAAGAAAAAAGGAGATGAAGTCTCATTCAAACCAATTTCCCTTCCCTTGCAACATCCAAATATTTCATTAATTAAAATTTTATTTGGCTATAACTCTGGAACCGATGAAAATAAGTACCACTTATGATAGATCGTTAAAAAGTTCTCAATGAGGGCTTATTACTTCACTTAAGAAAAAGTCCAAAATCCAATTTTTTGAGGATTTCAGGCTTTTTGTACACTTTTGGTTCAGTCGATTGCAATCTAGTTGTGCATCAGTAGATGCACAACTAGATTTTACAACAGTCCTGAATCAAAAATTTCAATATTTTACGGCTAATCGTTTCTGAGTTATGCGATATACGTACGTAGATACAGATTTCACGCCGGAACTAGTCAAAATGGATTCAGGGGTGGTCAAAAAGATATTTGAAACTAAAATTTTTCGTTATCACAATATTTTCTCTACTTCGAAAAGAAAGTAGAAAATTTAAATGTGTTTTTTTCTTACTAACTGCATCTTTATATATAAACGTTCATCAAGCGGTGAATCTGGTTGCCTATTGATAATAAGCTATAACAAGGTGAAATATAATAGACTTCAAGTAAAGTGAAATGGAAAGATCCTGGCCAAAAATTCATAATTACTGGCTCATGACCATAAGTAAACATAGAAATAAAAATTAATATACTAATTAAAACCATTTTTATTGTTAAGTACAAGTAGTCGTTTGTATAATGTTTATTGAAGAAATGATCGTAACAGAATTGAATATCATTAACTTTTAATGTGTTTATTTTCTCACAGAGACGTCGTATCGGTTGGAAGTATCATTACTTTAGCACTTAACTATGACTGCAGAAAATATTGACTTCCTTTCAACAAATTCACTTTTACTTTTTAAAAATGCAAAATTAGTTGAATAACTATACGAAAAATCCCAATAATAAAATAACTGTTTTTTTAATTAATTGTTTTTTATATAGGGTATATAATAAGTAATCATTTTCATTAGTGCAGCAAACATTACTAATTTTTGTAGAAAAAAATTAGAAAACGATGTTCACACTTAATATAATCAATGGAGGGTCGTATAATAATTTGTAATGCGCCTCTTTTGTTATATCCAGTAAAGAACCGAATTGAAAGATGTCAGATAAAATATGCATCTACGACTGGAGAAATGGACAGTCGACAGAGGAAGCACGTTGCACAAAGGCCATTGTATAGTGAAGCATTTGACCCGGCATATTCAGGTCGGGAAACAAAAGGTTCAATCTTTTAGCAAGGAGCAAGATCTTTTAAGATATTAATATCGCCTCATCTCATCGGGCAAATTGTACTTTGAACTTTTCATCCAGGCATCCCTTTTGTTTCTGAGAGTAATCATTCTGATGTCTTGTCTCTTAACCCCAGAGTCATTTAGCCCTCCACAGTAGTCGGTAGCGTCGGTGACGAACGCACAAAAGCTGTTGTGATTTCCTTCCCTCTTTCACAGGCTTGATTACAATTCCCTCTGTCCTGCTTCTGTTCACTCCTTAAACCGTTCGAGTCCCTCATACTTGAGTAATCACATAAAAAATCAGGAATGCTAAAGTTAAATTGTAATATTTTTATATATTTGCTTTCTTTAATAAAACCCGTATTAAAAAAAAAATTACACGTATTCGAAATAATTATTTTTCTTAAAATTTGAAAAAATTAAGCAAAATATTTTTTAATCGGTAATTTTTACCGACATTAAATAAAATTCTTAGAAAAAGTCCTTTTAAATACGGTCACAACGTTGAAAATTGTCATTACTCAAGCTAAATAATCTTTAAAACATCATCTGCTAACATATCTTTCTCTGATATCTGATGTAAGATAGAACCGGTATCGCAATTGACAAATATACGCTTAATAGAGTACCAATTACTTAAATATTAGTCTTCAGAACAACAACATTACCTATTAAATTTTTATTTTTCAACTGAAAAAACATAATGCACAGACCTAACGGTCTGCGCATATATCTTTTTCAAATGTAATATATATATATATATTTTTTTATTTTTTTTTTCAAATACTATTGTTACATTTCTATCAGACAGCCTACTAATCAAACCTTAATTCATTCTAACCACTAATCGCTTATGTCAATGTTAATTTATCCATTTGAAAAATATTTGCAATTTAAATAATCCCACATAATAAATAAACTTTGTTTTCATATTTTAAATTTGATAACATATATTTCTTATGATGTTAACATTAATATTAATAACAGAAAAAAACACTGTTTCATTTTCTATTCTATATTCTAAGTATTATTACTCTCAGTAGATATCTGGCTATCTGGATCTATAGATATACTTGTCGAATTATCGACCTACATTATGCGCTATTTTGTTTTTTATGTTAATTTTTGTATCATAACCGATCTGTAATGGGTGACCCGGTATGATCAAAAAGTCAATCTAAAAACTGCATATCGTTCTTAAGAATAAATGATTTTACCCAATCATTTAAGTAAGTGTTGAGTGAATTGGTTTTCTTTTGACTTTTTCACCGACTCGAATTTGCTGACGCACATCAAGATGTAGCAAAAGATACAATTAATCACTCCTAAACGTGATATTATCACTAATTTAACCACAGATACCAAACACTAATTGTCATTATCCTCACAGAAACCAAACATAACACATATCTGTTGGACCCAGGTACTTTCCATAAAATCAGCCATTAAAAAAAAGTAGGAAAGGAAAATTATTAATAACTCAGTAATATTAAACATATTTCAATCGATTTCTGATAGTATAAAAAATTCAGGGGTGATATATATAGAGTTCTAGGGCATAAGCGTAAGAAAAATATTCTATTGTTGACCCAGCAGGAGTCTCTAATAAAGCTGAGATTTTACATATTCTATTGAATGATTTATTACCAGATGATCTTGTTCTCATAACATCTATGAGTCCGAAAGAAAGTTGCTGCTTTTCGCTCTGATTTTTTATCTTTGGAAATTACAGAGGTACATCAGGTAATTTGCTGTCCTGGTAGAAATAAAATCCGGATTTCGACGGAATCACGATGGAGCTTGTTGTCCGTTCTGTCGGAGTTTGTATTAGTTTGTCGGAGTTTGTGTCGGACTTTGCAATAAAAGATGACATTTAGCTCAGAGAAGACAACGATATGTTGCTCAAGGCAAACTGGTCTTACACCACGACCTCATGTATCAGTGGCATCGAATTAGGTATGCCTCGCTGCAGAAGAATCTAGGACTTAGCCTTGATGAAAATCTTTGATTCAAGAATCACCTTCTATATGCTGCCAAAAAGGCTTGTTTTGCTTTCTTTAGTGCTCGGACACCAGTTGCCGATTGGGGGCTTAATTTCAGAACCATCCGTGTTCTACGTAAGGGTTTATGCAAAGCTATAATATAAAGATGTATGATGCATCTGTCTGGTCTCATCAAATGAGATACAAAAGTCAGAGAGATATTTCGTTGACGGCCAGCGTCTTCTATTGGTGTCTGTGTCTGGTACTTACAGGACTGTCTCTCAAGAGGCAGTTTTTATTATTTCTAGTATTATGCTCATTGATATCCTTTGACTGAGCGCCAATAACGTTATGATGCCAAGAAGACAGGCTAGCTGACCTCTGAGAGCATAAAAGAAATAGACGACCAGTGATGGAGCTGCGTTGTGAAATGGTGTAGGCATTTACCTCGCTCCAGAAAGCGGACTACAGTAGAAAGAGACAGTGTTTCATTAGAGGCTTATTAAATTTGCGAATTCCTTCGCAAATTTAATTTCTTTATTTTAAATTTATTTCTTTGTTTTAAATAAATGAAGAAGACTTAGAGTAAATAGAATAATAGGACAAAATTGTTATTGTTACGATCAACACTTGCTTTGTTGGTTTGAGGATAGTATTTTTTATGTTTAAAGACTCAATCAAGAAATGATCTGAGCGCACAGTCTAATTGATGTTAGATATAGTAACAGTTTTTATGTAAAGCCTTCGATGTTAAATAATGGGTGAGGATCGCGCTTCCGCGAATCGGTTAGTTTGATACGAGGGTTGTAAGTTGTAAGCAGGTCGTCGGAGATGGAAAAGGCCATACGAAGGCGATAGTAAGTTAGTAAATACACTGATAAAAATATCTACTGAAGCATCTAAATCTGTGGGATTCTGACAGAGTCCAAACGGATGACTAGGATGTGTAAAAGACGCCCTTGGTAAAGCCCATGAGGAATATGAACAGACGGGTTGATGTGGCGACAGGGATTGTCACAAGGTGGTTGTCTTCCACTGCGGGAGTCAGGATAGATATAGGTATACAATACGCCACGGTTCGTACGATTTTCAATTTTTAATACTTAGTAAAAAACAAAACTGTTACTAATTCTTGTTTACAACATTTTACGAAAATAATTACAGATTTTGATTATAACATAGCAAAGATTTTAATAAAACAAGTTACCTTATTATTTTATGTTGTAAATTGGTTTTCCATTAAAATTAAAACATAACATGACGAAGATATTTTTAATTTAGATTTAAATGAAAAAATTCCTCGTAGCCAGTTTAGTAAATCGAGTGAATTGATATTGCAGGTCAACTATTACGCAGTTAAGTAAATCAAACCATTATTTTAGTTTTTTTTTTTATTTATCGTGATCACTGTAAATAGTTAAAAGGTTTTTGGAGTGGTATTTGATGAAAAGTAGAATAGTAATAGTAAAGTAGTATGAGTAGCAGGGGTTAACTTTAAGTAATTGTCTGCCACCCCTCGAAAAAAGCAGGCAGACCAGCCCATCTGTCGCTCAGATGGGCCAAATTGGTTCCAAACGCTATCTCAATTATAAAACTGGCTACCCTTAAATGCTTCTTTAGCAATCGTAATTAAATCACCCCGGTGCTTTTTTTATTTTTTGTGACCTCTCCAACCTACACCGACCTTATTTGGCTTTGCACAAACATCATTACTTATAGCGCAGAATTCAGGGTTAGCCGCAGAATAATTTTAATGTACGCATCATGTTGTAAATTAAATGGATTATAGGAAAAGTGGATATAATTATTTTTTATTAAAATATGATCTCAGTTTATACATGGTTTCACCATCAATGAGTTACTTTAAAGATCGTAATTCCTATGTTTGATGTTTAATTTAATTCTTCCACATATTAGCAGTAATAAACTTCTCAAATAAGCTACAGTAATGAAGATATAATAATAAAGGAGGGCTTGCATGTACAGTACATTTAACTAATGATGTTCCCTCATAGTTTGTACAATGATCAGATATCACCTTTTTTTATGGGAGTAACGCAAACATTATTTACAATCGAAAACAAAATTATATTAAATTGCAGAAATTTCCAGCTTTAAGATCAATAAAAAAATTACTTGCAAACTTTTTAAAAAATGTAATCTTTTTCCAATTATTTTATTTATTTTTTTAGTAAATGTAAAATAATTACTAATGTTACAAATAGCAAACAAAGACGTACTTAATAACCCCTCGCAGCACCATCTTTACAAGCCTGTGTTGAAACGATCACGAAAACGTACCGTTTAAGTTCAAGTTAATAACAATTCAAAGCACAGTTAAATATTTGATTCATCATCACACAATCAACCTATCATTCACACCCACACAAGCTAACTTTGTTCATTTGTATGACAAACAACCGTCAATTCAATTCGTACTGATTAATTCATAAATACATTTATTCGCTGACTGAAAAAAATTACGGTGTATGTAACTCACTGATCTTTAAGGACATAATATTAATATTTCATACGAGTTAAGAAAAAAAAACTTCTATGAAGCAGTATCCGCAATAAATATTGTATACGAACAAGTATGAACGGATTTAATGCCAGTGATCTTACACGAATGAGACAAAATTGCAAATCTATGCTATTTTTCGCAGATTAGTAAGATAATTATGAAGCGTTTGATCATTTTGGACTAGTCCAGAACGAATGTTTAATTTCATTTAAATACATCCAAATGTAAATTTCTGGATGTACATATATATATATATTTATATGTGTGTAATAATATAAATATGTAAATTATGTTACAGTAAAGTAAATTAGGCATTACAAGCCGCGCGCTTACCATATCACTATATTTCAGGAAAACTACCGCGTTATGAAATGTAATGCTGGATCCTTTTTTATAAAGAATAGAATATTAATTAGTACAACTTAGCCTTTTATTGTGTAAAGTACTGTGCAAGACTTCTCCATCTAAGGTTGAATTATTGTATCGTTCGTTAACTTAAATATTAATTTCCTATTATATATATATATATATATTAGACCAAAAGTTGGTCTAAAAATTTCATAGGAAAAGCTAAAATTATGGCGAGAGACCCACTATGCATAAGCAAAGTAAAAATAAACAATAATGACATAGAACTAGTAGAAAACTTTAAATATTTGAGGGAAAATATGACACACAACCACCAAGAAAATCCAAACTGGAATGAAAGAATAAATAAACTCATCAAATCCACAATAAAAACACAAAATATCTATAACA
>JAAAKQ030000001.1:488485-513119 GCA_010016005.3 Zanna intricata | reverse complement strand
TCAATAAGTCGGTCGCCCCTTTCATTCCTGTTGCCCAACCCGTATTCACCCACAATATTTCCTTCCTTGCCTTTTCCAAAAATTTCAGTACAACCTCATTTTACCAGGATAGCTGAAATCCAAGCAAAATCTTTCACTAAAGATAACTTGCAAACAAAGCATTTTAGGACATATATTAATATGAACTTTTTCCATTATTTTCAAGAGTAGAATAGGTCCTGATGAAAGCTCCAGGTTGAAAGTCCTAGGAGAACTTTGTGATACATATATAACTGCATAATTTTGTTCACTACAGTTCACCAAACTATTCATTTATAAGGAAAGCCACGACTCATTGTATTCCAAATTATTAGTATATTGTGAGATTTATCATGATAAAGTAATTTCATTTTAAACCTAAAAAAGACGTAATTGTTTCTTCTATTGTATTTTAATACAACAGAAACAATTTCTTTATCTATAAAATTTACAATTTATTTATCAATAAATTGTAGAAACAGCAATGAAGATAAAAGCAGAATTAAAGAAAAAATTACATATAAATTTAAAAGCACAACCCACTGAATGAAATATTAAGGATCTGTATTGCTTCCTTACTATGAATTTTAATTAAAGATGTAATATTTGCTACACTTCATTAATATTACTAATTATTCAAAAATTTCAATTTTTTTTTTTTTAATATTATTATTACTGATAATTATTTATTAATGAGCTGTTTTATTAGCTATGTTAAATGTTTTTTTGTGTAATTTTAATATTTTATCCTAAAACATGGTCAAAAATCTTGCTTTAAATGATTTGCTAGTTTTCCCTATGAGCATGTATTTGCACTGGTTACCACGTGTAATAGACATTTATCACAAAAAATTAATAGATCTCAAATATATCATAAGATGGTTGTTATATTTAAATCTCTCACTATTAAGCTATTTAATATACAATCTTCAAAGTTATATGAAGTTTTCTATCGTATTATTAGTGTACTTACATTTTAAATATAGTCGTGTGTCCTTGATTCAACAAGAATAACGAGAGACTAACAAACTACTGTTAAACCAAACTCACCTAACAACTTCTGGTAATCACAAATTGTCCACATTGGAATACTCATGATGTACTCTTCATTTGTAATTATTGTATGCTTCTTGTTATCACTACTGCACTGAATATGGACTCACAACACTACTGTCTCTGTCTGCTGGTCTCTGATAGTATTTATAGCCACTGGCCTGCAGAATCAGTCCTCAACTCATCCTTTTAATTACTGAAGCACAATCCATGCTCACTATCCATGCTGTTATGTTTATCTGAAAGCTCTTATTCCAGTTCAGTAATCCTTCTGGTCAAACAGGAGCTTTTGGAGGTGTCTGTCCATATTACAAAGAATAAATTGACAAACAGACCCATTATTCTAATGATAGAATTTCTTTTAGTTCTTTCTAGATTTTTCTTTATTTTCTCTTTCTTTCTTCTTAATTGGAAGAAACCCATTAGCCTGGTTTATTATACTGGTTCTGTAATAATATCTTTTATTTTTTGTTACATCTTTTATTGTTTGTGTTTGGATATTACAGTATTTATTAAATTTCATTATACATATTTTCTGTATAGGATATATTTAACTTTGTCATTAAAACCATTATTTTGTTATTTATTTTACGTCTTATACTTCCAAACTCAGTATTTTTTTCAATATTTTGTGTATATATATATATATATATATATATATACAATTGTAAAACATATATTGTTTGGTTGAATGATTTGTATATTTATGTCTATGAAGTAAACAGTTTTTTTATTATTTTCCAATTAAATCAAAATTAGTTTGTTGTTAGAAGTAATATTTTTTAAAAATAAAATTTTCAGTAAAATTATATAAATGTGCTTAATACTGCTTCCTTGAAATCAGGATCAAAATACAAATTTTTAAATCTAACAATAAAAAAAGGAGTCAGAATAGCACAGTGAGACAGCTCTGGTGTACTAATCTGGAGGTTGGTGGTTAAAATCTAGCAAAACATAATTTAGTTTTGCTAAGAACATTCAATTATGAACATTTTCTCATTTTCAGTTTTACAAATAGATGGCAATTTATAACAACAATGAATTACTAATTACATATAACACAAGCTAATCAACATTTAATGCAACAGATAAAAACAGCAACTGAAAGTAAATTTACCCTAACAAAGATCCAGAAGATGCTTCCCTCTGTTCAAGATACATATATTCTAAAAATGGTTTAGTAACTCCTGTGCTATTGCTATGATCATGTGTAGAAAGTGTAACATCTTCTTTTGAGGACCTATGAAAAAAAATTATAAAGTACTATTGAAAAGAAAAAACAGATGATGTGATTATCTGACATACATATTAGTCAAACTGCTTAGGTGAATTAAATGGGGACTGAAAAAGTAAAATTAAAGAGCTCTGATAAAAGCCTTTATCACTAAATTTTATTTTACTAAAAACTTTGTTATGAAATGTACTGAAATCTCTACAGTAATAAAATGGAATATGCTAGGGAGTGATGATTAAGAATTTAATGTACTAGAAAATAATGAAGAAAAAAAAGATTAGTAAAATTATTTACTAAATGTGTTTGCTGTGCTGTATGAACAGGTTCATTAGAGAGATCTAAATTTAAGATGATAAATTGAAGGAATGGATAATACAGCAATTAAGGATCTGTATTGCTTCCTTACTATGAATTATTATTACTATTATGAATATTATTATTACTGATAATACTCAACATTCAACTGAGCACTCATTACAAATATGTAATTAAATCTTGTGCACAAGATTATGAATTTTAGTACATGATATATTAATCATTCACCCTCAAACATAGAAAACCAATGCTGTACAACTTAGCTATTCTGATTCAAATGTATCAAAAGTAATCAGTACTGCAAACAAGGAGAGCAATAATAACTTTTTAATTGTTTCTAGGTTGAGATCTTTTTTTCAGAATAATACAGGAAATTATCATTCACTGAAGCTATTGACTACACTTTTTTTTAAGCTGTTTTTTAAATGTTTGAAAAAGTAGTATCAATGCGATGAATACTTTCATGAAAACCAAATTTTGTATAGACCAAGGTTTAAATTTTTATCATTTCTAACAGAATTAACAAAGCTTTTTAATCTTTAATAAAATTTGCATGTTTTTTATTTTATAAAACATTTATAAAGGGAAAACAAACAATTTTCCCAGATTTTATCAAACAATTTTATCCAGATTTTGATTCAGCAAAAATCAAAATGAATCAAAATCTGGATACCTATCTGTCACCACTAAAATTCTTTGGTTCAGAAAGGTATTCGTTTAACTGATTACCTGTCTAGAGAAAAAGCTATCTACACAGAATGAATGCCACTGTAAACCCTTAAAAAACGTAGATGCACTATATGGAACTATTGGCATAGCATTTTTGCTAAGGAAGGGTGTTTGCTCTGTGTAACACATATCATCATATTGCTAAAAAAAAAATGGCAGAATAAAAACAAACATTTCAAAGGGAGGTATTAAACTGTCCTCTGTATAATCTGGATTTGGCATCATATGACTTGCATATTTTTCTGAAATTAAAGAGATTTTTGAGTGATTAATGCGTGCAGAATGATGATAGAGTCTGTAAAAGAGACCAGAACCTCTTGAACCAGGGTTTTAAACACTTATTTTAAAACATAATAGAAGCCTATACACAAGAAAAAAGCCAGGTGATACTGCAAGATATCAAAATAGATATTATGGTTAACCAAAGATTTAGAAATCAACTCATTGACTGCAAAGCTTATCCTGGAGTAGACATTCATGGCAACCAAAATTTAGTGATAATATGTAGATCGGGATTTAAAAACCTGAAGAAAAGGTGTCAGATGAATCATGGAATTTAGAAAAAGTTGAGGAAAAGGAGGTAAAGAACAATTTTTAGGAAGACATTTCAAGATGTCTGAGTAAAAGAAATAAGGTAGAAAATATAGAAGAATTGGAGAATGTTAAAAAGGAAATTTTTAAATCAGCAGAACAAAGGGAACTAGTAGAAAACCTTGGGTATCAGAGAATATGCTGCAACTGATAGATGAATGTAGAAAATATAAGAATACTAGTAATGAAGAAAGTAAAAGGAACTACTGACATTTAAGAAATACTATAAACAGGAAGTGTAAATTTGCAAAAGAAGAGTGGATTAAAGAAAAGTGTTTAGAAGTGGAAAGAGAAATGATCATTGGTAAAATAGACTGAGAATACAGGAAAGTTAAGGAAAATCTTTTGGTACATAAATTAAAATCTAATAATGTGTTAAACAAAGATCAAAGACCAACTTATAATATGAAAGAAAAGGTCGATAGGCGAGTGGAATATATTCATTTCCTCTGTGTAAGTTACACAGAGGAAATCATTTCCTCTGTGAAACTTACACAGAGGAAATGAATTAGAAATTGGTGTTAAGCAGGAAGAAGAGAATGAAAAGGGAGATATGATATTGAGATCTAAATTTAAGAGAGCATTAAAAGGTCTGAATGGCAGAAACGCTCCTAGGATAGACGGGACACCTGCAGAATTACTGTGCAGTGCATATGAGGAAGCAACAAACAGTTTATACAAACTGTTCTGTAATAATTATAAAAGAGGAGAAGTTCTGTGAGACATCAAAAAGAGTGTTAGTGTCAAGATACCAAAGAAAGCTGGAGCAAATAAATGTAAAGAATACAGAACAAGCTTAACTACTAATGCATCAAAATTCTTAACCAGAATTCTGTAAAGAAGAACTGAGAGGAGAGTGGAATAAATGTTAGGAGAAGACCAGTTGTTTGGGAAAAGGATAGCAATTTTAGTGCCCAGATTAATAGTAAAATTAGGAGGAAGATCAGAGAAAAAAACAATAAACACAGCATTTATAAACTTAAAAAAGGCATTTGATAACTTAGACTGGAATAAAATGTAATAAATACAGAGGTAAAAGAACACCTGCTAACAGGAACAAAACTGCAACAGTAAAAATCGGAAAGCATAAGAAAAAAGCAATAATAAAAAAGGGGGGTTTAGACAAAGATGTTCCCCATCTCAGTTACTTTTTAATCTTTACATAGAATTAGCAATTAATGATGTTTAAGAACAATTTAGATCTGGAGTAATGTGCAAGGTAAAAAGATAATGATGCTATGATTTGCTGTAAATACAGTAATTCTAGTTGAGAGTAAAAAAGATTTATAAGAAACAACGAATGGCATGGATGAAGTCTTACACAAGAACTACTGCATGAAATAAACAGAACAAAATGAAAATAATGAAATGTAGTAGAAATAATGTAGATGGACCACTGAATATAAAAATATGATGAGAAAAGATTATTGAGGTAGAAAAATTTCTAAAGATGGACAAAGTAGGAGCAATATAAAATGCTGAATATCACAGGCAAAACAAGCTTTCAGTTAGAAATACAATTTGAACACATCAAAAATTAATTTAAACATCAGGAAAACATTTTTGAAAGTTTGGACTGTAGCTTTATATGGAAGTGAAACTTGGATGATTGGATTACTTGAGAAAAAAGATTAGAAGCTTTTGAAATGTGGTGCTACAGAAGAATTTAAAAAATCAGATGAGTGGATAAAGTGACAAATAAAGAGGCATTGTAGGAATTAATGAATCAATAAAGAATCATTGGAAAAATATAGTTATAAGAAGAGACAGACTTATAGCCACATATTAAGGCATCGTGGAATAGTCACTTTGATATTGGAGGGACAGGTAGATGGGAAAAGTTGTGCAGGGAGGCAATGTTTGGAATATCTAAAACAAATTGTTAGGGATATAGGATGTAGGAGGTATACCAAAATGAAACGACTGGCACTAGATAGGGAATCTTGGATGAATGAAGACAATGAAAGATGACTGAAGATAAAAAGAAAAAGAAAGATATCTTCTAATATAAAAAATGCCGGCATGTGAACAGGGTTTGTATCAAAAAATAACTTAAGACATATTTTCACTGTAAAAACAACATCCTGAGTTATAATAAATTTTTATCTGTTTAAGACAAAGAAAATTTTAGTTTAAAATTTGAAGACATGCTTCTCACACCACATTTTCAGTGAGAAACAAGAGAAAATATAAAATAATACTGATGACAAGTCAGTATTGACTGGCCTGAGAATGTGTAAGAACAATTCCTGAGCTGCAGCAGGCCAAATGTAAAAAATTACAATATAAAAACAGGAGCTTAAAAAATTCAAAATTTTATAAAATTATGCTGAATCTGATGTTTAAAATAATTTTTTACAATTACAATAAAAAAAAAAGGGCATATTTCTACTTCTTTAAATATCACGTATAAATAAGGAAAGAGAAGTGTGTAAAGAGGTATTAGGTAAATCTTATCTTTTATAATTTTTAACTAAACACCTTATTTTTTTAATTATTAAATGAATACTTACTTCCGTAACCGAACACGCTTATTAAATTTCATTACAGGATCTGATGACCTATTATTTAACTCTGACCCCAAGACAGGTAAAGATTTAGAATCAGAACCTAAAAATAAAATTGTAAAAAAAGGAACATTTTAAAAAAACATAAAATATTTACAATAAGTATAAAAATGTAAATTTTGTAGTGAAAAATAAAATTAATTTTCAGCTTTTAAAAAATGTTTGCTAATAATACTGAATTCAACACATAGTATTACAATACTGTACATTAGCGAGGGTTTTTTCTAGTTTACAAAATAATCTATATCTTAAAAATATCTTGTGTAACAGGCAAAGTAAAGTAGTCTTCTATATAGCAAACAATAACTATGCAGACTACAGAAATGTAATATAAGTAATTTGTATTATTAATTTTTACTACTTAACCATTCTTCTGAAAGAGATTTGACATGTATACAACTTTTCTGCGGAAAAATTACATGTTTTAATATAAAAATCAAAGGCCTCATGTTTATTTACTTATGTATGGAATTTCATATGCATTGGTAAAGCTGTTTACTTCTATAACACTTTTACCAGCTGTAAAGAATGTGACAAGAAATTCAACTGAATCTAGAGATGTGTTGATTGTAATTTAAAGTTCTGTTCAGTATTTCTAAATAACAGATTTAATAAATTTGTATTATAATTGGCTTATTTAAACTTACTAACCATAAAACTTACGCGTGTGATTTTTTTGCTTGATGATACTACCAAATAAGCTTAAAGCTTGTGCTTGGAATATGGAAATGCAGCTTATGAAAAATTCCACGGCTGAACGGGATTCAAACCCAGTACCTCTGATAAAAGGCCAAGATGCTACATTCACACCAATTTTTTTTTTTTTTTTATTAAGGAAAAAAACATTATAATGTGCTATAACAGCTGACGTGTATTGTTAGTTGTAAAAATAACACATTTTTTACTAAAATGATTTTTATTTGTGAATTTACAAATTACATGTTATCATGTTATTTTAGTTGATATTTTTTCCATTACTTGAAAAATAATAGATGAAATAATGTTTTAAACATGTTATATGCTACTATAATCTTTAAAATTTACAAAAAAAAAACTTACATTAAAAATGTACTTTAGTTTAAATATACCTATTGATAACTTAAATTCTTAAAACTCAATCACCATTAGCTTTGAGTTTGGGAATTTTTAGAAGTTGAAGGATGTTTGTAACAGTATAGAGACAAGCATCTCATTTTTTTTTTTATTAATTTTAAAGAATGTTTGACTTTCATTACAAGATTTCAAAAATAAAAATTCTACACCTCCATTTTCTTCAGCAGAACTCAGGCAGATTGCCACAAATGTAAACTTTTTTCAGTCTTATCTGGGGAAATAGGATTCCAGAGAAACATCATCACAGTATACTTGTATCAAGTGCTAGAATCGCCTAGTTCCTCACAACTAACGCTTTCTTGATAGGTAAGTAATCTTCCTGATATCTTTCTACTTTACTAGGTCTTCAGAACAGTCTGTATATACATCCTTACAGCTTTAGATTTCATCTTGATGTAATATGCAATAATTTTCTGCAAAATCAATTTGCATAACAGGTAAGGTGGATTCAACAAATTTTTTTCATGAATTAAAATATGAAGAACATTCAATAATTAAGAAGACAAAATGATGTAGAGAAAAAATGGTTCATTCAATGACAATGAGACGTTTTTGAATTGGCAATCTTGGAAATACGATTAATCAGCTGTTCAATCATAATTCATCTAAACATAACCCCTTTTGTTGAACTTAGAATGTAAGCTAGCAGCTCAAAAAATGGTTTGATGCAGAACATGGATATATCATTTTGGGCCTGAATCCATAAAGTGAAGTCTTGGGTGGAAACATCTGGATTTGCCTACAAAAAAAAAAAAAAATCAAAACTCACAGATCAGCCGGTATAGAGTGATGCTGACGGCCTACTGGAACACATAAGGCCCAATTTTTAGTGACTATTTAAAAGAACAACTACCATGAACAAAGAGTACTATTCTAACATACTTCAACAGAAAGTGAAACCTGTGATAGGGCAGAAATGTCAGAGGGCCTCTCAAAAGGTGTGATTCTCTTGCATGAAACACACGCCTATACTTTGCTCAGAGAAAGGGAGAAATGCTTAAGAAGTTGGGTAGAGAGGTGTTGTCACAACCTCCGTACAACCCAGACCTCACCCTGTTCAATTTTCATTTGTTCATCCCACTCAAGACTTTTTACATGGCAAGAAGTTTGACCAAAATGAAGGGGTCAAAAATCTATACACAAATGGCTCAAACAGCAAAATGTCAAGTGTTTTAATGTTGCTGGATATTATTTTGAAAAGTTATTAACTTTCATCATCATTGAATTTTCAATTTTTCTCAATTTTCTTGAATTTTCAGTTTTTTCTATATCAATTTGTATCATTTATTACTGAATGTCCTTCTTATGTGGAATTTTTTTTTTTGTATGGCAATGAACTTTGAAGGCACCCAACTGGGAATTACATCCAACCATCATTTTTTGCAATTGTGAAATTTTGGATCAATTTTAGCCTGCTGTTGTCATTTTTCCCTTCTTTCCATATAAACATTCTAAGTTTTATTTTCAGGAAGGAAAATTTTTAAATGATACTTTTCATCAACTAACTTTTTAACTACAGAGCTTTCTTTTTAGATGAATTGGAAGAAAAAGCATTTTTAGTTTTTCAATGCTTTACCAAAGGTGTATGAGCTTTTATATACTTTGTCTATTTTGTTTAGTAACTTTGCATTTTGTTCTTTATTTTCTTCAAAATTATTTTTCTTCCTCTACAACTGTTGCCTCTCTGTGTATTTTCATCTCTTTTCCAATAACTTGCTTTTTTGGTCTTCAGTTCCTTCTTTCTTTTTCTATCTATAGCTTTTTTCTTGTTCTTGCTAAGTATTCTTGCCATATTTTAGAATTCTTCTTTCTCCACATTTGATAATTTTGTTGGTAGGAGCAATGGTCTGAAATAAAATATAAACACTCAGGTTAGTTAGGCTTGATAATATCACTGAAAAACATCTTTTTACATAATGTCAAATCTGATAAATAAAACCATGTAATGTACATCACATTATAATGTGATGTTTTAATATATGTTTAATGTGATTTTAATATATAATGTTGATAAACATCAATTAAGATAAACAAAAATCAACTTTCAATAGAAAAATACCATAACCTTACTTTTACCCAACTGCAAGTTCATATCAATTAGACATTAAATTTTATTTGAACTTTCACAGTATTTTTGTAATGGAAATAATATAAAAACTTCATAAATAAAGTTCAAGAAAGAAGTATGATGGTACTTACCAAAATAAGTTTATATCCAGTGTAGATCTTCTCTCAATCTTAAGTTTTAAACCCGTTACTGTTAAATTTTTCTTAAACAATAAATGAACATTACTCAGCTGATATCAACACTTGGTATGCAATGCAGCTGTTTAAAACTTCAATCAACAAAAAAAAAAAAGGGATATTACAAATAATTGATAATTTAATTTTTCTCCATGAAAGATATGGAATTTTTTTTGTAGTAAAGATGCATGGGTAGATTAACAAGGTAAGTTATTTAATTTTTTTAATATCAGGTGTCTGATTAATGTTGTGTGTCTAGTATCTTTGTCAAAGAATGGCTGTACTGTAATCTAAAAAATACTATAAAATTTAATACTACTGTATGTACTACAATAGAAAGACACTTTACTGTTGTTAGAAATGGCATAATCATTGTTAATAACAAAGCTGTTTTTGTTTCTGTTAATCTAGACCCTTCAAAATTACTGTGCAATTTCTTTACTTTGAAATTGCTTACAAAATTTAATAACATATAGTAATTAGTAAAAAAACAAAAGAAGTTGCTTATTCTTAAATTTCAAATTTTATTTACAAATAATAAAATACAAAAATATTCCAAACAATCATTTGTGGATGGGTAACATTATCAGTAGTTTGTTCTAAACTTCTATTTTTTGTTAAACTAATTAGTAAAACAAAAATAGTAACATTATTTTAGAAATTTAAATATTAAAATATATCAATAAATACAAAGACTCATACTGACAGACTAGAGTACGAGATCTAGAGTGTGGAAGAGAACGACGCTTGGTTCTTTTCAGACGTCGTACCTTGCTGTTATTGGAACCTGCAGTAATAGACCCATTTGGTGATATTATCTGCGAATGTATCACGCTAAGCACAAGCATCATGGCTGCTGGCACCAACACTTCAGCAACTGTTACACGCTGTACAGACAACACACCAACCTGTTTTCCATGTATGCAAATAGATATACATTCTAATTAATATTAATCAGTATATAATAAAAATAAGCAACAACCAAAGGATTAGAGAATCAGATTTAAAATAATTTCCGCCATAATATGATGAACCTTTTTCTGTAAACAATGGTATGCTATTAGCTGATTTTCCAATGAAATGTAATCCTTCATTCTGCTTTCATATATTAGTACTATACTAATAAATAGTTCTGTCACCAGTAGACAACACTCATTTTGTATTGAATTTAACAATTTCAGCTCTACAACAAAAGTGAATTAAAAATATAAATTCAAAGTAAAGTACAGAACAGAATTTCAATTATAAATGATTACAGACGATTTAGTCAGTGGTAAAAATAGTCTCACTACATTAGCAACATTAAAAACACTGTTTCCAGGGAACAGAATGATAACTTTCAATAAAATATTTTCACTAAACCCTTATATTTATTTTATTTTAAATACAAGATATCGAAAGCAAAAACTATAAAAAATAATTTTATCAAAAATCAAAACATATGATTAACTATTTAATTGTATTCTGTAAAATATGTGCAAGACATACTGCAGTACAGTAATAGAAGAACATACTAGACAAATGTTTGGATTAAAATATATAGAAAGGGTATAGACAGAAATGGTGAATGAAAATAGGAGTGAAGGGTAGCCCATGTGTTGATGTCTTGGAAATTGGAAACCTCCTCTACACTGCCTTCTCCATTCATCAAGAACAATCACCATTCTGAAGTGAAAAGGTTTATGAAAAACATTACACATCCATAATTTTTGAATAATAACAAAGAATATTACTGGAAAGTTTCATATAAATTGGAGAACATGTTTCACCACAACTATGTCACAAAATAAAATTAGATGAAAAGCCAAAAGGATAAAAACAAGACCATGGTTAGGCTAGTGTAACCCCAACAATTTACATTAACAAAGCAACTGAATGGATAAATAAAAACTTCTGTTAAAAACAGGATTTTGTTGGTGAAAAGCTTCATTGAACAAATATTTTTCAAATTATCTTAACTTTATACATCCAGAAAAAAAAAAGTTTTAGAAAATCTTTGAGATTTACATATATCATTAATTATAATGTACTTTGAAAATATTGAGATTAAAAATTTTTTTCCTTGAACTATTTTTCAAAATAAAGTCAAATATTACATGTTGCGTCAACGCATCACTAGACACATTACACATAATAGAGGTTCCGCGCATGCAACATTGGGCATACGTAATTTTTTCTAGCTATTCAATTTTTTATATTTCACGTTATATAATAAATACAATTATAAATTCTCACTATATATAAGTATGGAAATATTTAATTATTATGTTTATTGTAAATAAATCAAAAATTGAAATTAAAAAATTTTATTGAATCAAACAATATCCAAATTACAATATTTTATTCATTTTTATGATACTCAACTGAACATTTCAAATGTAGTGGGATGTTAAATTTGTTACACATATATATATATATATCATTTAGCTATAAACTGTTTACATCTTCGCCTTTTTTTTTTAATGGTCCTTTAATAATAATATCATGACTCAATTTGTCATAGCGAGTTTCACTACTCAAGGTACTCATGCTCAATTGCCGATGACTTCCTGGATTTTTAAGAACACTACCATATTTTTTAAATAAATGTTGTACAATTGATCTAGTAAATGTCAGCATATCTTCAGTATAATTTCTCTCTTGAGCAAATCAAGGCACTGTTGACACAAACATTCAATAAATAACATAATAAGGAAAAATACCATTTCTTCTACAAATGGAAATCCTATAATGAGATGTGTTTTTGTCAATCCTGTCCACTTCATCCATATTACAATTTTAATATTAATTATAAGTGGAATTGAAACATTAAATCTTTTCTGCTGCCAAATAGAGTTCTGCTTTTTTTATAGGTAGCAGTCCATGCTCGTTCAATGCAATGCAAACAATTCCATTGTCGCTCCACCTGATAACTATGATATTTGTATCTTTTTCTAAGAAGTGATCTTCAGTACCTCTCAATAGTCCTACCTCTCTTCAGAAAAAAATTTTCCAAATTTTTTTTTTGAATCGGTTAATGGACATTTCTCAAATGTGCCAATCTCAAAGTGCCAGTCGCTCATGATCTCTTTTTTAAATTTCTTCTAATAAGCATATAGAAGTAAAAAAGGTGTCAAAATAGAATGAAAACTTTTTCCCTGTATGATGTTTTACGTGCTCATCTATGAAACTAAAAACTACTTTCTCCCCCAAGTGCAAAATGAATCATATAGTCAATTCTCTTTACTGTTGGGTCTTTCCCTTGACACATTTCAATAACACATTATAAAGGATTCGCAGCAACCCATCCTCCTTTGTATCCCCATCTTATTGGCTTTCCATGAACAAATTGCATTATGGGATGACACACAAAATATGGTATCATTGGTTCATCAATTGATACATTCATTGGTCCAATAACTGAGCTTAATGAATTAAAATTTTCATTTAAAATAGCCTTAAAAGGACAAATTTTGGCAAATTTATCATCTCAACAAATCTTAGAATTATCTGCAGCATGAAAATATTTCATTATCTCTTCAAAACTATTTTGAAGCATTGAGTTAATCACTAATCGTAATTAATGTAACTACTGAGTTAACTGGACACATGTAATGAATTACATGTATCCAATTCAATGAACCAATACATTCTTCATCATGACACATTACAATTCCCAGAGAGTAAGAGAATTCCAATAAATATTCTCATTTCATCAGTTGTAAAAAGATTTGGTTACCTTTATGAGCTGCATAATATAAAGTTTGGCTAGTTAAAAGTTCAACAGCCATATTGTTTAAAAATAATATAAAAATTTCATGAGGTTCGCAGGGAATATCAGCAACATATGGTTTATATAATTGCTGAAAGTCAGTTTTTGAAAAAGATCTTCAGCACACCACTGCTGCATTCTTATTTTATTTTTTTGTTAGAAATGAGTGGAGAAAAGGTTGAAAAAGCTTGATAAGTTGTTGCATGAGAAGTTATTTGTTTCCCTGGGAAATTAGTTAACTGAACATCTTCATCCCCTGAATCTTCATCAGTAACTCCATCATTTTTTGGAGGTAAAATATACACAGTTAGGTTTTTTTTTAATTTTTAAAAACTGAAACTTGATCATCATGAAAAGGTACAACCTTTTCAGATCATCCATAAATATTGCTCACATATACAAATCTGACTGAACTTTTGTTTTTAGAGATTATAAAGTTAAAAACATGATAAATTAGAAACCTAAATAATCTAGTTTGAAAACTACAGGTTTAACACAATCCGGATCAACTTAATTTTAAATGATGAAATCTCCTGGGTAACAAACCAAAAGTTATTTATAACAGTTATTTAATAACAACTTGTCATATAAATAATTAGGAATTTAAACTCTTACCAGTCATGAACTCAAAATCTATAGAAAATGGACAAATCATGACAATATATCTTCCTGAAATGATCCAAGTCCTGAATTTTTAGAAACTAATTTAAAACTCTCTAATACTAAAATTTACATTTCCTCATTAGATATTTTATACGTAATCAAAGCACATGAGAAAATGATATTTTCTTGAAGCTGATTCAGATACTAAAATATTTATACTTTAAAGGAGATTCCAATAACCTTATAAGCTGAAGCGGATTAGAGCAACACACATTCATTTTCAATAAAAAAATGTAAAAATCATTTTACAAAAAATTCATAATCTTTTATAAAAAGAGAAGAATACAAATCGTAACTAAACATATTTTTAAATAAATATCATACCTCCACAGTGTCGTCATCATGAGCTGATGTGACATAAAAATAAAGACCAATATTGAATAGCTGCAACAAGTACAATGTAAGAAGGAGTACAAAGACTCTGGGAGAGGTCTGCTGGGCCCACCAGCGGGAGTACAATGGCAGAAACAACATTCGGCATATTGCCAATCTTGTTACTGTCACCAGACCATGTTTTGGTTTCGCTTTTGAGAATGCAGAACCTGAAAAAAAATTTTTTTTTAAAGACAAAATTCAATATCTAATGAAATTTCTGTAAATATACTAATAACTAATTAATTTTTTTAAGGATGAAAGAAAAAAGTTATACAATCTGTTAACAAAAATTCACTAATAAATGTTACTTCAATTTCATGACATTCTCTGTACCATTCCAGAGCAGAAACTTGGATTTTAAAACATTATTTTTTAATTCATTTCAGTTTTCATTCATTCTAGTAACACCAAATTCTTAAATATTAATTTCATTAATTAATTATTAAAAAAGTAACATAACTGATAACACAGACCAAAACTTAACTTAAAATCAGAATAAGACTAGTTGCTTTAGTAAGCTAGTTAAGAAGCAGAAATTTACTGAAACAGTACAAATATATACAACAAAAAAATTGTGTAACACTATTAAATTCTACTTATTTTCAAAAATTCTTAATCAGGGACATGCAGTTGGAGTGATCAGTAACTCTAATGAAGAATAAATCTAAGATACAGTTACAGTTATAGAACTCATGTCCATCTTTAACAAGTATACATTACAGATTGATACTGATTGATATTGAGTAATTCATATCTACTCTAATGGCTTCATATCTATACATCGCCATAAAGACTCTAGCGCTTTTATAGCCCTATCTTACAGACCTCCTTTAACACCCAAAATTCTACTTACAGTAAGTAGTAGTAATACACACCAGGTTAATTTTCTACACTGATTTTTTATACACAAAAATCTGAAGTGGACACCACACAACTTCTTTGTACAAAAATCCAAAAATAATACAATTCTAAATTATAATTTTCTATTAACATTAAATAATCAGAAGGTTAATAGTTATTAATAAATAAATATATTTAAATAAAAAAAAAAAAAAACTTAAAAAAATAAATTAATAAAAAAGTTAAAAAAAAAGGAAAGAGGAGATGTACTCTAATTTGAACTGATGTGCCTTTCCCTTTTAAGATCCAAATATTTCATTAACTAAACTTTTATTTGGCTATAACTCTGGAAGCATTGAAAATAAGTACAACTTTTGATGTGGATATCGTTGAAAATCTCTTAATGAGGATTTATTACTGCAGTTATGATAAAATCAAAAATCCAAATTCTTTAATAATTATTAACATTTGATTGTAAAACATTTTTTATGATAATAATTCAATAATAACAATAAAAAAAAGAAGAAATATCAGAAATTATTAATGAAATAACATTTTATATACTTTTCATTATAAAAAAAATTTGTGTATGTAATTTAATTGGTGTACAAGGCACGCCGGCCTCCGTGACACGAATGGTAGCATGTTGGCCTTTCATCCTGAGGTCCCAGGTTCAAATCCCGGTCAGGCATGGCATTTTCACACATGCTACACATCATTCATCTTCATCCTCTGATGTAATACTTAACTGTGGTTCCGGAGGTAAAAAAATAGTGTATAAGGAAGTCATGTGTGTTGTCCACATCAGATTTTTTTTTAATTGTCCATGTGTCAATCTTCTTAGCAGAGTGATTTCACTTTTTCATTTCACAAAGTACTTGAGGTGTCAAATCCAGGTCACTCATGGAATTTTTCATAGGAAGAATTTCCATTCCATATTTCCAAGTACAAGCTTCAACATTAATAATGCAGTATATTAATAATTTAAAAACATTTTACCAAACTGGCCCACACAAAAACTAAGAACTGATTACAGGTATCTTTCTCAAGATATTGTACAGTCTTATTTTCATAAACTGGTTTATAATTAGTTCATAAGCTGGTTTAAGAATGGATGATAAGGGTTAGCATATATATTTTTGGGTTGTAATATTTTTAAGTACTACGTTTATACAATTTGTACTCTTCAATATCATTTTTCTGTATAATATTTCAATAAGCACTTCTAGGTTTGGTCTACAGGAAAAGTTTTTTCTATAACTGAAATTATAAACATTCTCATCCCAAATACACTTAAAACATAGTTACAGGGTAGAATGACATCTAGACATCTACTGATAAAGCTGCTAATTCAACAAAAATTGCATGTCCTGGGTAAGATTTCATTTCAAGCAATCAAAACAATTTATTTTTCTTAATAATGAATTTTCCTCACTGTATCCTTCAGATAATAAAATTTATTGACGAAACTGATTGATTGATGAATTTATCGATTGATTTATTGAATTTATCATCATGCTTAATTGATATAAATAATCGCTAATAATCTCACAATCATAGCTTCAGTAATTACAACATATCAACACATTTATTTTGCACCAAATATGTTATTATATAAATAAATCTCAATCTGACAAAATTAAAAAATGAAGAATGTCTAATTCATCTATAACACAATTTTTATTCCACTTCATTTACACTAAAAAAGATTTTCAAATTTTGATATGAAAAGTCATTATAAAAATATGAATCAAATATTCTCCTATCTACATACCTCTAACTAAATCAACATCTATGAGTTCTGGTTTTAATTTTGCAGTTTTCTTTGGGACATGAGTAAAACCACTCAAAATACGTTGTTCTACAGTTTTTTCCCATTGTTGTTTATCATAAGTTCCAATTTTCTTTTGATACCTGTAAAACAGAATAAAAAATTGCACAAACACACATACATATACTACATAAGTAAATATATATATATATAAGGGCACTAAGAAAGTTTTACAATACGATAGAATGGAAAAAAAAATGATAATCACAGACAGCTACAAGTTAGTGTTTGTTTAAACAGGTCCCCCAACTTGTCATTCATTTTTTATCTGTGTTAGTGAAAAGAGGTAGCAATGTTAATGTAATCGAAAACTGAATCCCGGGAAATTTTGTGCTACAATTTTGTACATGACTTAAGTGTTGATCAGTGTTTACAGGAAATGACTCTTGTGCTTGAAGAGAACTGTTCACACTGTAACAAAATATTTACACGGTACTGAGCAGTTCAAAGAGAAAATTTTAGTCTTGAGGATACTCCAAGGTCAACCTTCTTCGTCTATATTGGGGGAAACATTGTCGCAGTACAAAAAATGTAAGAACAGGCAGGTGTGTGGCTTACAACCAAATAAAAGTGTCCTTGGTCATTAATGGACCAGCAATTTATGCTATTCTGTGAGATCAACTTCAAATTAGAAAGCTTCTTGTAGCCTTTGGTGCCATAACTTGACTGATGGTCAAATGGCACGTTGTGTTTCATGGTGCCATGAAATTATAAGAAAAAAGTTTGAAAATGGAAAATCTCCATATGTGAACAGTATTCTGACAGGTGATGACAATTGGCTGTATTATTAAGATATCCTAACCAAGGCTCAGAAAAAATATGAGTGTTGAAAGTTGAGAAGACTCCTGTGGCTATATATCTGGATTCAGAAGTCCAGATCAGTGAAGAAGAGAATGGCAGTGATATTTTTTTAGTGAGAGGAGTTTTAGAGTGGGTTGTGCAGGAAATTCAGAAAACAGTTACAGAAAAGTAGTATAACAAGGAGTTCAAGTCTAAAATTGTTAAAACTCTCAAGAAGCTGGACCCAAACTCAAGTGATTGATACATGATTTTTTCATCACAATAACAATTCAGCGCATCGTTCAAAAGTTTGCTCAGAGTATTTCACCACCATGACTTCATGTTATATCTCCAGGTGAAGAAGAGAATGAGAGGGAGGCATTTTATGGATGATAGTAACCACCTAAGGACTTGAGACAATGAGTGTGTCCAAATCTCGGATGAGAAACATGGAAGGCTTTTTTTGAAGAAAGGTTTTAAGGGATGGAGAAGTCTGCAACATGTATTTTTTTTTAAATTAAAAAAAAAACACATATTGCAAAACTTTCCTGGTGGCCTTTGAACATTATAACATAATTGTATTTTGACTTAAAATACATTAATAAATCTAATAAAAAGAAAAAAAACATTTTCTTAAATTAAAGAAGAGTAACAAAGTTAAAACTATGAAAATGTAGGCATGATAATAATTATACTGAAACAGCATCTTTCAATTGTAATATGTACTTAAAATTATAGCAATTTTTCATATTTCTCAAGACAAGAGTGTTGTCTTAGATTTAACCATTAACACAACAATGGTTGGATATATAAGTGATTACATATCCAAACATAAATTTTTTTTTTTTTAAGAAGAATTAGTGCATATCCTATTTAATGGAAAAGAGAAAAAATAAATAGTAAAAAAATTTCATTATCAAACTGAATTACAATTGGTTAAAAGTAGCAGGTGCAAATTTAACGTAACTAACATATAACCGTCATTATTATCTGTAATTCTTCGGTAATAAACATTTTGTTTATATATTTATTTATATGTACATATATTAGCACCCTGTTTCATAGCTTCGCATATTCTATATGGTTACTTGTGTTTCCCACTGCAGCAAATTTTTTTTATTTTATGTTTTTTAGTAAAGTAACTGGAAGCAGATGCAGCCAGTTGTGTCGCACATGCACTTGAAACTGGCAGTGGCTCTGTTAATTGAGTCACCACACTGTACACTATCACACCCCTTAAGAAATTGAAGTTCAAAAATAATTTTTAGATATTTATCTGAAAAGTATTTTTAAGCCCAAATCTACTGAATATATCATTTGGTATGGTTAAAGTTTTAAATAGGTAAAGTTTGCAATCCTTGTTTAAAATGTTTTTACCTTTCTTCACCCCTTTCAATGTTGAATTTCAAAAAATCTAGAAATTGGGATGTTCACATGTAGATTAACAAACCAAAAACAAGTTTATATCTACATTAGTTATCAAGAAATTAAAAAAAAGAAAGTATAAATATTATGAATGACTCGCATTCTAAAGACTAAATTGTTAAATTGTAGAATATTTAAATATGTATTTTTTAAATGTATCAACAATTAATAAAAATAAAAACATTTAAACTAAATGGCTGCTATGTGGACTCTTTCCAGAACAATTCATATGCCAATTTATATATATTACAGTAAGTGGAATATGAGGTCACATTAACTTACATACAAAACAATTTAAAAAAACAGAATTATTTTATGCATAATAAATGATCAATAAAGTAAATACATTGACCCCTTAATAGTCACATAATCTTAATATTATTAAAATATTTGATATAAAATGATATCAAAATGCAACAGATAATTAATACTTTAATTTATTCATTCATCCCTTTATATCACCAGCTTGTAAAAAAAGTAAAAGTTATATTAATTATTACTAATAAGCTTTTTTTAACCACATTTTTGATTATCCATAATAACAAATATATAATGTATTTCGTTTTTAATGTGAAATGTACATTCTTTTGACTACAACTCTCAAATACTCAAACTCATCCAACTCTCAAATACTACAACTATCCATGGCAAACACTATATGCATAAAAGCCATTAACAATATTTATTGTTTCATATACAATGTAGAAAGTTTTTTCTACCAAAATTTTATAAAAATACAGCCTTTGAGTATAGCCTTGATTTTTTTTTTATTAATAAATAATTTTATTAATAAAAAATAAATTTAAAAAAAATAATGAAGTATAATGTTTTATAACTTCATTGTAACACTTTTTTTTTTTTTGTTAGAATTTAACAACTTAATTTGAAGTACATTTACCCATTTGGTTTTAGTAATGAAGAGCAATAGTTTTATGAATTTAAATATTAGAGATAATGCAAATATCTATTGCTTCTAAAAATTAAAATGTTTAAATCAGTTACAATGAATATATTTATAAATAAATATGTTTATATATATAATTTAAAATAAAACATAAAAGATTATTTCTGATTTCATCCAAGTAAACATCAAATTTTTTATGTATTCTTTGCACATAATTTCTTTTTGAAATCAAAATGCACTTAAAGAAACTCTACTGGCACAATAATGAAGAATGATTGATCTACTTAAATAGCTTAATTATGTATTCTGATTTTCAACTAAGAAACACCATTTAACTTATTTAATTATAAAAAGACAAAGAAAGCCATACAATAAGTTTGGACAAGAAAAACTTCTTAAAATAATTACAGTAGATAATTAAATGAATAATAAAATCTACACAATCTTGCCTGAAAAATATAGCTAATATGATTTATTAATAGCATTATTTATGCAGACAATGTTTGAAACTGTTTTTGAATATTTAATATGACTTTATTGTAAGCTACTCCTTGCAGCAACTGGAAACTAAAAAGTTGCTATAAAATTGAAAAAAAAAACTGCCACATTTATTTTCAAATACACTGAAATAATAATATCTATACAATATGCACTACATAACTAAAAAAATAAATGTAACTATAATATTAATCCTGATTTTTATAAAATAATTTAAAGAATAATTATTGTTATATAATATTAATCAAAAAATAATTGTTGTTGAAGTTTGTGAAATGACAAACAAAATGCAGATGACAGAGTGAACATTTGAATTAGAAAGTCTGAGTTAATAATTCTAATTTAATTAAATCATAAAATAATTTCATTTCATTATAAAATTCCAGACAAATTAAATATACAGGATAATTATCATGTGTAAATAATAACATTTTACCCTCAACAAGTTCTCATTTTTCAACTTTTTAGCACTCACAGTAGTTATTCAGTTATAATAAGTTATAACACACGTGTTATTCAGTTTGTAAAACACGTGATTTTTCCATTTTTCAAAATGGTTTCTTATTTTCTACTTTATGATATAATTAAATCCAATTCACTCAATTTTATTTCATTTACTTAATTATTTTTTTGTGCAAATTGTATTTTTGTGAAGGTTGCTTCCACTTGTTTCTCTTGCTCTACCAAATGTAGTTAATGAATCTCTAATATGGTATCGCAGTTCAAAAGCACATTTAATACTGTTATAGACAAAATCTGTGGGTATGATTATATTATTTTATTTCAAAGTGGATGTCGTTTGAGATTTATTAGCTTGAATTTCCAAAGCAAATGAAGTTTATATGTAAAATTTCAGTCTAGACAAAATCTCTCTAAATTAAAATTTTGTATATTGTGGACTAATAATTTTTTTAATGAATAAATAAAAATCAGTTTAATTATTTAAATGCCAAACATTTTACTATTTTATTTTTACGAAAAATAAAATGGAACAATGAAAAATAGAACATATAGCTTAGAAACATATTAAGAAACTATGTTCTGGACATTTTCATCTAATAAGCTTCATAGCATATAATACACTAAGTTATACCTACCTAGGTATCCTCTAGGTAGGTATATCAATCAGACAGATGGAACCACAGATTATCTTCTCATTTAGGAAGTAATCTGCAAAAATTTTACAAACAGTTCTGGGTTTTAAAAAAAAAAAATATACATATTTAAAGATCAATATGCATAAATATTAATACTTGTATATCTGATAATTTAGGTTTTTTGCAGCTTTGTGCAAAAAATATAAAGAAATACTGATTTTGATGTAGAATTATAACAAGGGAAAAGAATCATGTAAACATTAATTCTCTGATAAAGCAACTCCTCTTTTGACTCCATTTACGGTCAATCCCATTTCATTTTATGAAGAAAATTGGATCCAAAAACTTCTACGTGTGATTTTGTATGTGTATATATATATATTTCTTTCTCGGATTGCATTAACAATTAAATGAATCAATTCTTTCGTTGCTAACACAATATAGATCCTTAAAAACAACATTTAATCAAGCAATCAAACACACTACTATCACATGAATAATCTGAAATATACTTCAGTTTGATAAAATTGGTGTTAGCCAGTTAACACCAGTTTAAATCACAATCTGCTAATAAATAATGACACAAGAATCTTATTCTCAACAAAGAACTTTTTATTTAAAAAATTTTAATTTCATTATTTAATTCTACTAAATAAACGTTGAAAATTCCTACAAAACATTCTTAGTACATTATGCTGAATCACTTCATATAAATCAATACACATCCTTTTAAAGATCTTCAATCATAATTAATTTTACAACTTTCTACATTTTTTTGTTTTAACGGTCTTTTTCTCTAAATCCTTTTTATTGTTTTGCATTGGCAATTCTATTTTTATTGGCAAGTTTGAAAGAGATAGTAGCTGAATAACTCAATCAATAATTACCAATTTTTACAAGCACAACAGTTTACACAACTATTCAATATTTCGGACATAATTACAATACTGTGATTTCAATGTTTGTATCTTCACACTAGAAGATCAAGAATTGTTTTGCAATTTTCACGCTGCAAGAACTAAACAAAAAGTCACTTTAAAGAATTTTTCTTTACGTCTGATAATGCATACAATCTCTTCTTTAAAATCAAAAGTAAGTAATAACTAATCAGGAAAATTAAATTAATTTTTTTATTTTTGATTGTAAATAATAAACATTGATATAATTAATAAAACAAGAAAATCCTGTTCTAAATTACCAGACACACATACAGTTTAGGATTGCAAATAATAAGAGTGAGGTAAATAGAACTGAAAACTGAATAATAACCACAGTAACAATATTCATAAAACTTGATTCATACAGCACATTTGTGTACTAATAATAATAAAACTAAAATTAATAATAATAGAAACTACATAAAAAAAATAAATAAATAAATAAAGACCAAATGGAGATAGAAAACATTAAAAAAAAATTCATATAGATTAAGTTTTTTGAAAAATTATACTAATAATGTCCATAGATTGTCTTAAAGATCAAAATTCATTCTATGTAAACAATAATACTGAACTGAATAATAATAATAATAAAAAATAATACCTATAAGCGGTAGCTTCAAAAAGTTCCTGGAATCGACACCTTCTGTTTGAAACAGTAATCATGATGGGAAAATTATTTTTTCATTCACGATGTCACAAAATGTGCAGCATTCACGATGTCACAAAATGGCCAGCATCATGTTCTTGTTCCTTTCCAGCAATAGCAACAGCTGTGTGTTTATGTAATGTATGTTAGAGACCGCTGCGGTTAAAAATTTTCCATCACTAAACAGCATGCAAATGTCAAATTTGTGCTTAGCTTAAAAATTGCTGTCAGAAACATAAATGTTGCTTAAAAACACGACAAAATAGCAATGAGAAAAAACATAAGTTTAGGCGAACAAGTTTAATCATGGAAAAAGTGGCCCTCATTCCATGAGGATGTGTTAGTATTGATGATAATTGTCATGTTTAATCTGCTACCAGAGGAAAATACTTTTTTAAATAACATAATATATAGAGTTTTCAATAAAGTAAATATATTTCAGGAACCTTCTGAAGCTACCTTGTAGATACCAAAATAATTAATAAAAATTTAATACATAATTTAGTCAGAGATTTCCACATCATCAAAATTATGCAAATTTATCTGACTAAGTACCTTTTAAATTTTGACTATTACTGGCTATTACTATTTACTGATCTTGTCAGATGTTTTTGCAATATTACACTTGCAGCATACATCACAATACCTCCAAAAAAAAAAAGTTTTGTCTTTCACAGTATGTTTATTTTGACAAATCATGACTTATAATGTACATTAGCAAAGAAGCAGCATTTTATTTTTCATATTGAACAAATTATAATCAATAAATAAACTGCATTTAAAAATAGTGCATTTATCTTAATGGCAAAAACATTCTAAATTTTAGTTTATCAAACAAACAATTTAAAAAATATAATATTAAGGTTCACTCCTTGACAATAATGGTAGAAGAAAGCATTTTTATTAAATTCAGAAACAGCATTGAGCATACTTAAGAAATTAACACTGAGAACAACAGAACATTTAAGAAAAATGCATTTTAGTTTTGCCTTATCTTTCTGTATTACTGTAATTTTACA